>CAUYRH010043016.1:0-16485 GCA_963574655.1 Perodicticus potto | reverse complement strand
GACTTTACAGCCTTTGTATTAACCTGGATGGAAGTGGAACACATTATTCTTAGTAAAGCATCACAAGAATGGAGAAGCATGAATCCTATGTACTCAATTTTGATATGAGGACAATTAATGACATGGTGGGGGTGTGGGAAGGAGAGAGCAGAGAGAGAAAGAAGGAGGGTGGGTGGGGGAAAGAAAGAGCAGAGAGAGAGAAGGAGGGAGGGGGGTGGGGTCTTGGTGAGTGACACACCTTTTGGGGGCAAGACACAATTGTAAGAGGAACTTTACCTAATGAATACAATCAGTGCAACCTGGTTTCTTGTACCCTCAATGAATCCCCAACAATTAAAAAAAAAAGTTTAAAAAAATTTCATTTAAAATTGATACATTTTACTATATTAAAATTCAGAATTTCTTGACTAATGAATGAGCGGTCTGTAAAAAATAATTCAGAATTTCAGCTCATCAAAAGACATCCTAATACTACTATCTATCTAGGAAATCCTAGATATGAAATATAATTTTAAATAGAAAAGAAGAAAATATGAAATAGAAAAAGTGGCTACCTATGTGGGAGGGAGAAAATAGGTGGGAAGGGAGAGGGATAGAAACCAGACTTATTTTAATATATCTTGTTATGTAGATTTGACTTTGGAACCATGTAATATTTTACATCATTATGAAGGAAAATAAAAATTTAAAAAGAAAAACAAAAGAAACCAACAAGGCAGGAACAAAATGAAAAGAAACAGAAGATGAGGAGTACAGGCATTGGCAGGGGCTATGGTGGGCCCAGTGTAGTAAGAAAATAATTAATGTTTCCAAATTCCCAACTACAAAAATCAATTCATCCACAATCTGAATTCACACTTTCTAAAGTGCCTATAAACCTCACATATTCTTAAAACTTAATAATAGGTCATAAAATATTTAAGTAGCATTTCCTTAAGGATTAAAAACTCCATAAATAAACACCAAATGAATGTTAATGTACTACATCTAATTTCCTTTTCCTCTACATGTTCTAATATATAACCATGAAACCAATATATAATCCTGATAGATACATTCCTCAAAAAATAATAAAACTTGTTTAAATTCACAGATTATAGGCCAAGTTTTAACAAGAAATCATTTTTATAATAATTTTTAAACTCCCAACTGAAAACATTAGTTGACTTTAGAAATTCTAATTCCTTTATAATCCAGCAGCACCAAAGCAAACAGTCATGACCCCTTAAGAGGATAAATATGCCCATTTTAATTAAAGACAAAGTTATTTGACTTAGTATGCAAATTTTATATCTGTATTTTGAAATGTATTTATAAGTCCTATGCTTTTCATTAAAGAAAAACTGTAAAAGTACAATATGTGAAGAATAGCCTAGAAATAGAGGAATTCTTAAAAGTACCTTGAATTTTCAAGAATTTAGGCTTATAAGAGGAATAAAGTACTGATACATGCCACAACATAGATGAACATTGAACACATTGTGCTAAGTAAAGAAAGCAAGTTACAAAAGACCACATTATATGATTCCATTTATATGAAAGGTCCAGAATAGGTAAATCTGTATCGGCAGAAAGTAAATTAACAGTTGTCTAGGACTGGGGAAGGGATAGGGTGTGAAAAGAATGAGGAGAGTGGAGAATGACTGCCTTTGGAAGTGATGGAATATTTTTATATTGATTATAGTAATGATTGCATAAGTCCGTGAAAATACTAAAAACCAGTGAATTGTACCTTAATGGGTAAACTGTATGGTCTATGAATTATATCTCAACAAAACTGTTTTAAAAAAGAACTTAGGCTATAATTCCTACCTTAAATATACCAAGTATTATGCATTAATAAGTTAAAAATGGAAAAACATGATTCCAATGCTTTATAGGAGACAAAGCCAATAAACATGCATTAGTCCACTCCTGAAAATTGCTAAACACTCATGCAAGCACACTCTGTGTCACTAAATTCCTACCGAATTTTAGACTATAATCAGATTTCTTAAGTATTTTACTACACTGGCTTGGCACCCACAGCTCAGTGGTTAGGGCACCGGCCACATACACTGAGGCTGGCAGGTTCAAACCTTGCCCATGCCTGCCAAACAACAATGACAACTGCAACCAAAACATAGCTGGGCATTGTGGCAGGTGCCTGTAGTCCCAGCTACTTGGGAGGCTAAGGCAAGAGAATCGCTTAAGCCCAAGAGTTTGAGGTTGCTATTAGCTGTGATGCCATGGCACTCTACCCAGGACAACAGCTTGAGACTGTGTCTCAAAAAAAAAAAAAAAAAAGAGTCATTAAATGTCAAGCTGATTCAGGTAGGCACTAATAAGCATCAACTGTTCTAATACATCTAGTCTACAAAAGAAAGAGATACTAAAGACAAATATTGATTTTTTTTTTTTAAGGAACTAAGCTCAGTTAATTTTTCTTTTTTTTTAATTGTAGAAACAGAGTCTCTCTTGAT
Organism: Perodicticus potto; assembly: GCA_963574655.1. Lineage (NCBI taxonomy): Eukaryota > Metazoa > Chordata > Mammalia > Primates > Lorisidae > Perodicticus > Perodicticus potto. The sequence continues at coordinate 14,023 of CAUYRH010043016.1, read as the reverse complement.
CGCCCTCAGTACAGTGCTGTGGTGTCACATAGCTCATAGCAACCTCCAACTCTTGGGCTTAGGCAATTCTCTTGCCTCAGCCTCCTGAGTAGCTAGGACTACAGGCGCCCACCACAATGCCCGGCTATTTTTTTGTTGCAGTTTGGCCAGGGCCGGGTTTGAACTGCCACCCTCAGTATACGGGGCTGGCGCCCTACCCACTGAGCCACAGGCACCACTCCAAATATTGATGTTTTGACTAAAAAAAGATTATAAAAATGAAAGATCAGTTTTACTATTCTACTATTAATGATTATTTATAACATAATATATGCAATAAAACATGAAAGATAATATAAAATATAGGGAGCAAGATGGAGGCCAAGTAACAGCTTCTTTGCAACCAGGCCAGTGAGATTGGGGAAAGAAGACTCCAGACATCTCTGGTCTATGGACTCTACCCAGAAACATCCCTTTAGGTACACAGAGAGACAGCGAGAGACTTCTGGACTCCCGGAGGAGGACAAAAGCAGTGGAGATCTGGCAAGTGGTTGTGTTCGTTCAGTCTGAGGCGAGATTGCAAACAGGGAAGGCTTTACCTGTGGGCTGGTTTGTTTTTTGGACTTGGGCACTCAGTTGAACTATATTGGGAGAACTTGGGCGAGAGTGTGGATGACTTTAAGCATTGTTAAGGGGCCCAGACTGAGCTGCTGAGCCAGAACACAGCTAATGTTGGGCTGTGAGCTGGCAGCCATTGTGGCAAAACTGCCCCTGCAAGCTCCACCCTCAGAATCGCAGAGCAAGACTCAGGCTGGGAGACCTTGGGCAAGTGATCTAGTGACTGAGGAGCACCAATGGCCAGGACTAAGACTCTAGGGAAGAGCAGAGATTTTAGTGTTTGGCAGTAGGAGAGCTGCCTTTCAGCCGCAGCCCTCTGGGCCATAAAGTGAGACTGGTTTTGGCACACTGGATAAGCAGCCAACCACTTCAAGAGAGATCCCAGCGACAAGTGCTTTCCTGGGAAAGCTTCTGATTAGTCAAGATTAACAGTTTAAAGTGTCTTTTTTGTGTGTGTGTGTGGTTTTTTTTGACTGGGTCTGGGTTTGAACCTGCCACCTCCAGCATATGGGGCTGGCGCCTTACTCCTTTGAACCACAGATGCCACCAGGCTGAGGAGAGGAGATTTAGGCTCTCAATCCTGCCGGGTTTGAGATACCAGCAAAGGCCTCCAGTCTCTATCTCATATTAGCTGTATCAGCATTGTGGTTAACACACCATACCTCAGAAGATCACCTGTTGTCCAGACAATATTCAGCAAGATATATATATACTGCTTTGTTTTTAGTTGTGGGTTTTTTTTCCTTTGTTTTTTCTTTTTTTTTTTTTTTAATTTCAATGTTTTCCCTCTACATTTTTCTTTTTTTTTCCTTTCTTCATTTTTCTAGTTTAAATATAATTTTCCATTGTTGCCTCATTTGATAATAAGAACTTCATTTTTTGCTAGTGTTTCTGCCCCTATTATTTATTTTTTCTCCCAATTTTACTGTTTGTTTTGGTTTGATTTATAGTATTTTTGTCTTTTCTCTCTATTTGGTGGAGTTGGAGTACTATATCTGAACATGCTGGCAAAGAGCTGCTGACCTCAAGCAAACCACCCAACCCAGCATCCCCAGAGGTTGAGGAGTTTTTAAGGTTAGGTCAAAGTACCCTACTGTACACCTTTATTACTCCTAACTCTCTCTTTCTGTGCCTCTCTTCTTTTTGTCAATACTCCCTTTTACTCACCCCCCTCCTTTCTCTTTTCTCTCCTTTTTAAACTCTTCCTTAAATTCTTCTTACTCTTCAATCTTCTCATCCTTTTGGTCCTATACCAAAAGGACTCATCAAAACCTTAGGACAGAGCACAGTAACTTAAAGAGCAAGAGGAAGTGAAAGGAAAATTAGGGCAAAGAAACAGATAAAAGAAAACATTCAAGAGAGAATAATCAGCAGAAAAATCCTGGCAACATGAAAAACCAGTCCACAGCAACCCCTCTCCACCAAGGGACCATGAGGTAGCTGCTGCAAAGAATTCCACTTGTAAAAAAAATGTTAGAAATGACAGAAGGGGAATTTAAAATACAGATGATGAAAACAATGAAGGAAATTGCTGAGAAAGGGGAAAATAACCAAAAAACAATGAAGGAAAGTGCTGATAGCTTGAAAAATAACCAAAAGGAAATCCAAAAACAGAATCAAATAAGAGATAAATGATATGAAGATGTAATAGAAATTATCAACATTGTGATTAACCTGTCCAAAGTCAAAACAAAAGAAACGATTTTGCAAGCTGCCAGGAGTTACGCACCAGTTGACCTACAGGGGCAAATCCATCAGGGTGACTGCAGATTTCTCTAATGAAACTTTGCAAGCCAGAAGATAATGCTCATCTACCTTTAATCTACTTAAACAGAACAATTTCCATCCCAGAATTCTATATCCTTCTAAGCTAAACCTTAAAATTGACAGAGAAATCAAATCTTTTATTGATATGCAAACATTGAGAAAATTTGCCACAACAAGACCAGCTCTACAGGAAATAGTTCAACCTGTTCTACATACTACCATCGCTACAGACCACCTGTAAAGTACGTACCCAGAAATTAAAGGACAGAACCTAGCTTCCACAATGATGCAAAAGACAAAACTACACAATGGACTTTCACAAAATAAGATGAATAGGACTGGAAGACAATTTCTCAGGCAAACGGAATTCAGAAGAAAAGAGGGGTTGCAATCTTATTTTCAGATAATATAATATATAGAAACACTGTCATTTTTCCACAAAGTTATAAAGTCATACACAATAGCAATTATAAAATGCTATGATGTATAAGCTAAGATGTCAGGTAGTTAATAAAACAAAGAAATAACTATATTGCTCTGGAAAGTGGCATGAAGTTACTCTTTGGTATGACATAATGTTAAGATTTGATATATCTACATAGTGATAATAAGTATTCATTGTATGTTATTTACTAAGTGTATATACATACACATAATTACATATAAAATACACATATTCATATATAAATAAAATATATAAGTAATTATAATATGTTCTTTGGTATTAATTCAGCATTACTGATACCAAATAAGACCTTTAAAATTTCTTCATTTTTTTTATTTTTTCTGTTTAATTAGAGTAATCTAATAGCTTTGTAGAGCAAAATAGGCTTCAAATTTAGATCTGCAAAATAGTAAAGTATTATTTGCTAAAGGGAGATACACTTTGAGTTTTTAAAAGTAACTATTATTACCTAAATGACTATAATTCCAAATGGTTCTCTGCTTAAAACATTTAAGTTCTTGTGACAAAATTTGGCCTAGTGAAGAGGAACATATCTATCAGTAATCCTCTGAAATTCTTGATAAACACATTATACATTCTCCCTTGGGACTGACATTTTGAACAAGCACAAATCATGCTCTTACCCATTTATAATGGAGTCACACCCCTAAACATGTTAAATAAGTAAGTTATTGGAAGCAATTTTGCACATTAATATAAAATCATCTGTGGAATTTTCAGAAATATTTTTACTAAAACCATCAGTATTATATAAACATATGTTGAATTTCATAACTCAAAAATATATAAAGGATATCAAGCAGAGTCTGATGGATGAGAAAATATATATATTATTATATATAAAAATTATATGTATTATATATTCAGAGCATGTCAAAAAGGTATGCACATTTTAAGAAAGGAAAAAACTATATTAAAATTGTAATACTCAATATATACCAATTCAAAAGATAAATACAAGTCACACTGAGTACTTCTCATAATTGCAGAAATCAGATGTGACTTCAGTATGACAAATTTTATACAGTTTTTTTCCTTTCCTAAAATGTGTATACCTTTTCTTCTTCTTTTTTTTTTTTTTTGGCACATACTGTATACATGGGAGAATCAGCACTGGTAACGCCTCAACTTTCCCTGAAAAATAACCATATCTAAATATTAAAGATGATAGTCATCTCATTTGTCACAAGTCACTCTGTGGTTCTAGTAATGCAAAGATGATTGTAGACTTTTAAATAGGCTGGAATTTTCTTTGAATTGTTAATAATTCAAAAAATGATTCCAAATTGCCCCAAAGAGGCATTTTTCTGACCTCTATTACATTAACCAAGGTAATAGGATATAAAATATGAACTCTCTGAACTACTAATTAAATCTTCAGATCATTTCTAATACTAGTATGACCACAAGGAGACAAACTAAGAAAAATTATGTTTAAATCCAAAACACCAAAAAAGGTATTCAAAGTAGCTTACAGATGCGAAGAAGAGAGCTGCAGAGAATCAGAATAATATCTGGGCAAATTCAGAACTAAACATTAGATGGTGATAGTAAATGTAGCCAGTTAAAGAAAGGGGGTATAAATGCCCAGATGTATTTCACTACTTGAATACTTAGGTATGTGCCTAGTTTGTCATCTGCCATGCGATGCAAAGGTAAAAACCCAATGGAGACACAATAATGAAAACATGAAGTACTGGGAGCCCGCTGTGTACTGCATTTTGGTAGACAGGAAGGGCTTTACAAATATAAGCACAAAAACCATATAAATATCTGGGATCATTTTGTTAACCATTATAATAGACATTTACCTCTAGTAATTTCATTGACACTAATCATATCTGTATTTTTTACATAAAAGTTTCCACATTTGCATAACCCCTAATATATTTTTATTTTTAATTCCTTAACTATACTTAGGAAATTTCCAGACCAAGGAATGAGACTTCGAGGAATTGCAGGATTTATCTGACTGACATATCAACACATAGGAATATAGAACCAAATGATGTTTTTATTCAGCAAGTATGTCATAAACCTAATTTTCTGGTTTATGATTCCACATAGACAAAGTCAATTAAAGTAAGTTCAGGCTCGGCGCCTATAGCTCGGGAGCTAGGGCACCAGCCACACACGCCAGAGCTGGTGGGTTCAAACCCAGCCCAGGCCTGCCAAACAACAATGACATCTACAACCAAAACGTAGTTGGAACCAAAACATAGTTGGGTATTGTGGTGGGAGCCTGTAGACCCAACTACTTGGGAGGCTGAGACAGAGAATGGAATCACTTAGGCCCAAGAGTTTGAGGTTGCTGTGAGCTGTGACACCATGGTACTCTACTGAGGGTGACATAGTGAGACTCTGTCTCAAAAATAAATAAATAAATAAATAAAAATAAAGTAAGTTCAACTGTACAAAAAATAAACTCAGAAACTTTATGATTTAGTTAACAGGGAAATTGTTCTAATAGCTGAATTTATCTTATCTTACTAGGTCTCAAAATCCTAATCCTATACACTTTATAATTCCTCCATAGAGCTTAATATAGAGTCAACAGGCACAACACAGAAAAGTATGGTTAAATATTGCCTAGCAAATTAAGGAAATAATCAAGTTAACTATGACTATTCCACTTAGCCAAGAGAGAATAATGCTTCCATTTTCCTTATTGTTTGTTATTGTTACTTTATTTTGTTTTTTATTTTAAAATACTGATGACAGGTCAAGGGATTTGCTTATCTTAAAATAATTTAAGCATAATGTTTCTATCAATCATATTAAGAGTATTAAAAACTAAAACAGACATAAAAGTATAAATAAAGAAGACAGGATCACCAGGGTTTGAGCCACACTCTTTGACTCATTAGCTGTGTGATCTTGAGAAACTTACTTCACTATTTTAAGCTAATTTCCTTATTCCTCTCATAATAAAATAATAATGCTATGTAATTCTCAGAGTTGTTACTAGATAGCAAAGAATAAAATGGATCTGAGGGGGCGGCGCCTGTGGCTCATCAATTAGGGCGCAGGCCCCACATACCGAAGGTGGCAGGTTCAAACCTGGCCTCGGCTAAACTGCAAAAACAGAAAAATAGCCAGGCATTGTGGCGGGTGCCTGTAGTCCCAGCTACTCGGGAGGCTGAGGCAAAAGAATTGCCTAAGCCCAGGAGTTGGAGGTTGCTGTGAGCTGTGTGACGCCCCGGCACTCCACTGAGGGCGATAAAGTGAGACTATGTCTCTACTAAAAAAAAAAAAAAAACGGATCTGAATATAGTTCTGTAAAACTGGAAAGCAATATATGAATTCACTGGGTTATGGTCAAGTAGTAATTTTACTTGAGAGACAACCTGTTCAACACAAAGTGTAATCAATATGCTTCTTTACATATCTTCTCATATATCTTAATTAAAATAGTTTAAATTAAGTAAACATTCAAGTAAATTATAAAACTGCCAATCTCTTCCCACCCCCATTTTTTTGGGGGGGAGGGCCAAAGGTCTCTTTTAAAAAACTTCAGCACAACTTGGAGGTAAGCCTAGTTAATATAGTCTACAACCAAGAGTGGTAAGTGAATTTTTAAGTTTTTTTTTTTTTTTAGTTTTGGCTGGGCCAGGCTTGAACTCCCTACCCCCAGTATATGGGGCCGGCACCCTACTCCTTGAGCCACAGGCGCCACCCTTTAAGTTAATTTTTAAAATCTGTTTTTTGTCATACTCTGTAATTGTTTTTCTTATTGCAATAAGAAATAATACAAACATAATAATAGTATAATATATTGTTTCTTAGGAGTGAAAAATAAATTACCCTTTTGCTTTTCCTATACTCATTACTCAAATGAGGCTTTCTATAGAATGAAATATAGTTGCCATACTGAACAAACAACAATCAAAGGAAAAATACTTGCAACAAACCATACCTAGTTATAAGAACTGCATTATCGTGGTGGGCAATCCCATTTTCTGGAATGGTGTTTCCATCACTTTGGTGGGAGAGAATGGATTTCTGCCATTTACAGAAGCTATCGAGGGACTTGTCTGCATGGTGGTTTATCTCCAAGTTTGGCTGCAATACAACATGCATACCAGAAATGTTCCAAACAAATTACTAAGGTCAGTTGTTAAAATTTTTGAAGACTAAAGTGGGACTATAATTAGAATCAGTGGTTTCTAGGAATAATCTCTTGCCAATTTTTATCCCTGTAATATCTGACCTAGAGTTCATTTAGTTTATTATTGAACAGACATTCTTACCAGTTCCAGCTTCAATGACAGTATGAACATATGTGAGATTATCAGCATACAAAACCAATGAAAATCATTTTTATAAGGTATGCCAAGCAAATGTCCATCCTTATACTGAAATACGTAGCTAATATACTTATGCATAGTTTTAACATGACATAAGAGGTATATTCTCATGAAGTATTTAAACTTTGGTCAAAATATTAAATTTCTAGAGCTAAAAATTATATTCAACATGAACTTCCTAAGAGAAGCAATAATAAAACATATTTTTAGTAATAAGTAACTATAGCTTGTTAAGAATTTAGATTTATAAAATAATTCATTCTTACCTGATCTTCTGTGAGAACAATTAAACGAACCACTATAATATTCACAACGTTTCCTAGGCTGGAATCACGGTAAAGTTTGGCAACCTGACCTCCAGAAAATAAGAATAGACACAAAGTCAGACAAAAATCACAGGGTGATAGTTGGATATTTTTTAAAAGCAGTGAAACAATTTTTTATAAATTTAGTCATGATATACATAAAAAGGTATTCTTTTACCCCTTATCACTTAGAACTCTACCCTCAATGTGCCTTGGTAAGAGATTTTTATATAAATCTACCTCCAGAAATATTTTCTCCAAGACATGAACTACAACATAAAAATTAGACGGTAAGCTGATGTTTCAAGTTACAGAAAACTTGCTAAACAAGATTTGACAATGCATTAAAAAAGTCATCTGAAGATGAACATTAAGGTCACCTTTAAATTAATTTTCTATAGAAATGAAACATTAATAGACCAACTTTTTTATCACTTTAGATGTGAAGTCTCATTACTTATTTCACAGTAAAAAATTTTGACTTGGTCAAAAACACAACAAACTACTTAGTATAATATTATATAGAGGGATCAAACTTACAATATTCATCACACTCAAAATGTAATGTTCAATGTCTTTGCGGCCATGGTAGCCCACCATCATTTTGTCTGCCACAACCAATGTCTCCACAAAGCGTTCAATGCTCACTGATCTCTTCTGCCTGTGGTGACTATGCGTTTCATTAATCGTGGGTGAAGAAGAAAAAGTAGGTGTGTCATTCAGCCACCACGGTTTGCCACTTCTTGTGAGATCTATGATAAAAACAAGTACCAATTCAGATAGGTTCACTAATTAAACGTTCATTTTAATATTTCATGTAGATATGCTCTTAAATTCTCTAATGTATTAAGAGTTTTCAAAGTGAAGGAAGGGGATGAAAAAGCAGTAGTTAAAAAAACATTTTTAAATTTTCAAAATAATTATGCAACTGCTCATGAAAAATAAATCTAAAAAATGAGTTACTTAATGAGAAGGAAATTTCCAGGCTGGCATGATATCTCATGCTTATAATAGTAGTAGTTTGGGAGGCTGAGGCAGGAGGATCATTTGAGGCCACAAGTTCAAGACCAACCTGAGCAACATACCATGAACCTCTCTCCACAAAAAATAAAAACTAAACCAGGTGTGGCGGCACATCCCTGAGGTAAAAATATTGCTAGAGCCCAGGAAATCAAGGTTACAGTGAGCTATGAAAAGAATTTTCAGGCGGCACCTGTGGCTCAGTGAGTAGGGCACCAGTCCCATATGCCAAAGGTGGTGGGTTCAAACCCAGCCTCGGCTGAACTGCAAAACAAAAAAATAGCTGGCGTTGTGGCAGACGCCTGTAGTCACAGCTGCTCGGGAGGCTGAGGCAAGAGAATCACCTAAGCCCAGGAGTTGGAGGTTGCTGTGAGCTGTGTGATGCCACGGCACTCTACCGAGGGCGATAAAGTGAGACTCTGTCTCTACAAAAAAAAAAAAAGAAAAAAGAAAAGAAAAGAATTTTCAAATAATTAGTTCATATTATTCATATTATTATTCATATTATTCCAGTGAGTAATTATATCATAATACATTTAAATTTAGAATATACAGTAGAATCTCAGTAAATTGACCATCTCAGGGACTGTAACAAACTAGTCAACATATGGAGATGGTCAACATAAAAAATGACCCTACTGTACTGATACATACATGTGGCACATGTTTTGTCTATATAATTAGGTCAACATAAGGATATGGTCAATGAAAGTTCAATAGTATATTTTAAAGAATAGTTTAAAATTGTTTAAAAAGGAACTAGAGCACAAACATATGAAACTCCCTAAGACAGTTCCCATGGAGAACATTGGTGCTGCAAAAATATATTCCTGAGATGACTTTCGCATTTATTCTAAACTAAGATGTTTTATTAAACTATCTTAATTGGAACCAATTTTATTGCTCTAGAAATCTCGATTCTAAAAGGCAATAAATGATTTTTTTCACTTAGTTTTGCAACCTACAACCATTTATATTATCAAAATACTCAAAGTACTCCTTTTCCAAACTCTAGAGGTAAGGGGCATTCCCATGAGACTTGAAACATCATAGTTTTAGCACAATTTGCTTTAAATCACATTTTTTGTAGATTGCAGTGTATGCTTTGTTTTCTAGACATTTGGTTTTCCAGTATAGAAAAAACTTTTTAGTACTAAGGCATTTGTAACAATTTGCCTCAATCTTTGTTACATGAACTTGAGCAGGTAGAGGTCTTCTGTATACCTAACCTTCATATGCTTATATTAAACAAAACATCTTTTTTTTTTCTTTTGGAGACTGAGTCTTACTCTGTCAACTTGGGTAGATAGATTTGTGTCACTGCAGTGGCTCACAGCAACCTCAAACTCCTGGGCTCAAGTGAGCCTCCTGCCTCAGCTCCTAAGTATCTGAAACTACAGGAGTGTGACACAATGCCTGCCTAATTTTCTGTTTTTAGTAGAGACAGTCTTGCTCCTGCTCAGGCTGGTCTAAAACTCCTAAGCTCAAGCAATCCTCCAGCCTTGACCTCCCAGAGTGCTAAGGATTACAGGCATAAGCCACCGTGCCCAGCTCAAAAACATTTTTCTTACTTCCACTTGTTGAAAAATTTAGTGAGGAAAAATTAGATTAACACATTGTTGACCAGTCATGACTTAATTCATGTTTGCACTTGCAGTACCAACTGTAGTTTTTTAAACACAGAGTAATGAAAGATACTACAAAAGACCTTCATCTTGTTCAGTCGTGCTCAGTTTATTATAAAAAAAACTGTTTCTCTAGATATTCAGGTTTTTATCACATTTCTAATACTGCAATCAGTATCTGATTGTCTATGTGATTTTGAAATATTTAGTAGTGGTATGAAAAATGATAAGTTTATTGGAAGACAGTTATGAATCTGATATTAGACCACCAAAACAGCAAAAAAGAAATGTAACAGAATCTGATAGTGAAACTGATATTGAAGAAGCATAGATTTAAAATGATACTACACAAACCTTGGAGAATTATACAAGTATTTTGGGTATAACTGTTGAACTTAGTGCTCCACAGAGTATCAGAGAAGTGACAGATTTACTTTTTTTTCTTTTTTTTTTTTTTTTTTTGTAGAGACGAAGTCTCACTTTATCGCCCTTGGTAGAGTGCTGTGGCATCACACAGCTCAGAGCAACCTCCAACTCCTGGGCTTAGGTGATTCTCTTGCCTCAGCCTCCCGAGTAGCTGGGACTACAGGCACCCACCACAATGCCCGGTTACTTTTCTGTTTTGCAATTCAGCCGAGGCCAGGTTTCAGCATATGGGGCCAGCGCCCTACTAGATAAGCCACAGGCACCACCCCCAGATTTACTTTTGATAATGATTTTTTTGGCTTAGTTGCTTCTCAAATCGATTTATACTACCACCAAATCAAATAATTTTGTAAAAATGCTACTAAAACTTTATCATGGCTGGAAGTTACCACTAGTGATATAATTTCTCAATTTACTGATACTGATGGGACAAACAAAAACATACAATGGAGAGATTAGTTGACAACAGACCCTTTTCTTTTCTTTTCTTTCTTTTTCTTTTTTTTGAGACAGAGGCTCACTATGCCACCCTCAGTAGAGGGCCGTAGAGTCACAGCTCAGGGCAACCTCAAAGTCTTGGGCTTAAGCAATTCTCTTGCCTCAGCCTCCCAAGTAGCTGGGACAACAAGGACACGCCACAACATCCAGCTATTTTTTGTTATTGTTGTCATTGGTGTTTAGCAGGGGCTGGGGCCAGGTTCAAACCTGCCAGTCTCAGTATATGTGGCTGGCGCCCTTAACTATGAGCATTCAGAATCTTTACTTGAAATATCAATATTTCTTTCTTTCTTTTTTTTTTTTTTTTTTTGAGTCAGAGCCTCAAGCTTTCACCCTGGATAGAGTGCTGTGGCATCACAGCTCACAGCAACCTCCAATTCCTGGGCTCAAGCGAGTCTCTTGCCTCTGCCTCCCAAGTAGCTGGGACTGCAGGCACCCACCACAACACCAGGCCATTTTTTGGTTGCAGCCGTCATTGATGTTTGGCAGGCCGGGGCTGGATTCGAACCCGCCAGCTCAGGTGTACGTGGCTGGTGCCTTAGCCCACTGAGCCACAGGCGCCAAGCTGAAATATCAATATTTCTTAAAACTATGACCAGAATGATGTTTAAGCAAATCCTTACATTTTTTCATCTTAGTGATAATTTATAAGCTACATCTAGTAAAGGTAGACTTTATAAAATGAAGCTTCTTTTGGCTTATCTTATTACAAAATTTCAATCTTTGTATAAACCTAAGCAAGAGTTATCCCTAGATTAATCAATGGTACCCTACAGAGGGCGTATCAGCTTTGTTTCACTTTCATATTCAATTATGGGATATGGGACAGCTTCTGCATAAAATTGCAGGTCAACAATGTATTAATATAGGTACTTGAGGCTCAGCACCTGTGGCTCAAGCGGCTGAGGTGCCAGTCACATACACCTGAGCTGGCGGGTTCAAATCCAGCCCGGCTTGACAAACAATAATGATGGCTGCAACCAAAAAATAGCCAGACATTGTGGCGGGTGCCTGTAGTCCCAGCTACTTGGGAGGCGGAGGCAACAGAATCGCTTGAGACTAGGAGTTGGAGGTTGCTGTGAGCTGTGATGCCACAGCACTCTACCCAGGGTGCCAGCTTAAGGCTCTGTCTCAAAAAAAAAAAAAAAAAAAACAGGTACTTGATAGAAAGTGGCACTATTGAGGGAGGGGCAAGATGGCCGACTGGAAGCAGCTTCGGACAGAGGCCCCTGTCCAAAAGGAAAGATAACCTGCAGAAACTACCAACTGAGCTGAAGACTGGGAGACCAGCCGAGAGAGAGAGAAGTGATAACTGCAGGTCACCCCTGAGGCAAGCTGTGACTTCCAGAAACCAAGTTTCAGGCAGAAAAACTGAACTGAAGTTGTCCGCCATTCTGAACTTCCAGGACTCCCTTCCCCACTTACCTGATGCACCAGAAGCCTAACTTCTGCTGAAACTGAGGGAGGAGGACTTGAGCAGCGCCCACCCTCCCTATCTGCTGGACCAGGCAGCCGCCAGGTAAGAGACTCCAGGGTCCCACTCAGCCCCCACCAGCCCCTGCCAGGCCCCAAACCAGGGATGCCGCAGGGACCCCTGCGCGGCTCCCATCTGTGCCCAAATAGGCCTCGGCCCGCTGCCCACAGCAGCCAGGAACTCCCCCAGGACCCCCGCCAGGCCTTGGCCCATGTCAGCAACAGCCAGGAACTCCTTCAGCACTGATTTGCACTCTGCCGGGACTTAGCTGGCCCCCAGCAGCAGCCAGGAAGTCCTCCAGGACTCCCACATAGTGCTGATAGGTGCCCTGCCGAGCCTCAGCACACTGCCTGCCGAGACACCTGCCCGGCTCCTATCCGTGCCCCAGGCCCGCCACCCACAGCAGCAAGGAACTCCACTCCGCTGGGACCCCTGTGCAGCGCTGATTGGCACCCCACTGGACCTTGGCACACCACCAGCAGTAGTAAGGAACTCCACTGGGACTCCGGCATGGCCCGATTGGCGGCCCGCAGCAAGTAACAGCCATAAAGTCCACCAGGACTCCCTCCTAGCGCCAATCTGTGCCCCGCCCAGCCTCGGCCTGCCACCCCCCAGGACCCTGCCTGACTCCGATCTGTGCCCCAGGCCCACCGCCCTCACTCCGGAGACCTCCTCACAGCCAGAGACTGCTGGAGGCATGGGCTGCATTTGCAAAGGCCACCAGGTGTCCCATCCCATGCCCTGCTTCTTGATCTTGGCGTATCACACTCCGGAGCTGCTCCCGCAGCCAGAACTCCCTGGGTGGGGCAGTCCCAGAGGGGCTACACAGGGTCACTCCCTACAAAGATCCAGCAACAACAGAGTGATCCTGCCAGGGTCTGATCTGGGACAGAAACCTTCCCAACTCTGAAAGTGGTCATACGCAACAGTGAAAAATAATCATGAGGTGGAGTCAACAGAAAAACTCTAGCAATATGAATAATCAGAGTAGATCAATTCCCCCAAGGAATGACAATGTAGATACAGCACAAGATCCCTTGCATAAGCAAATGGCTGAGATGTCAGAAATCAAATTCAGAGACTGGATAGCAAATAAGATCAGCAGAATGGAGGAAAAGATGGAATTAGACTTTCAGGCAGTAATCCAAAAGATGACCCAAAAGATATCTCAAGTATTCAACAAATTCAAAGATAAAATGACCAAAGATGTTGACACATTGAGACAAGAAGTTGCAGCCCTCAAAGATCTGAGAAATACAATACAATCCCTCAATAACAGAATGCAGCAAGAAAAAGAAAGGATTTCTGACATGAAAGACAAAGCTTTCGAACGCTCTCAGACTTCCAAAGAGGAAGAGAAATGGAAGGCAAAAACGGATCATTCTCTCAGACAGCTTTGGGATAACTCAAAGAAAACCAATATTCGCCTTATAGGGATACCTGAAAATGATGAAGTGGTGTCACAAGGCACAGAGTCTCTTCTTTATGAGATTATGAAAGAGAACTTTCCAGACATGCCAAGAGATTCTGAAATTCAG
>CAUYRH010043014.1:0-10619 GCA_963574655.1 Perodicticus potto | reverse complement strand
GTTGAAGTAATGCTGCTGCTCATCTGATCGGTGTACAACTTCGCCACCCCTAACAACCAGAAAGCCTGAATCGCCCAGGTTTGCTGTATGTAAGCGGTGGCTAGTTCTGTCCAGCACCACGATGCAGGCAGTACTGCTACCTAGAAACAAAAATAATTTCCATTTATTTTCTCTTCCTAGGTTGCCTCTACATACACATTTTAATCACACAACCCCAAAGAGCAACAGATAATTTAAATCTCCTTTCTCTAAACAGAACCCTTTGTAGTTATTCTCCACACACCCAATGAATGTCAGTCATAACCTGATCAAGGTCGACACAGTAAGAAAAAGGAGCTCATATTACATATGGGTAAGTGAGCCACTAATGATCTGAATTGTTCCATTTGCTGAGATTGAAATCAATAAAAAATAACTTGTATTTAGGGTGGTGCCTGTGGCTCAAAGAGTAGGGCGCCAGCCCCATATGCCGGAGGTGGCGGGTTCAAACCCAGCCCCGGCCAAAAACTGCCAAAAAAAAACCCAAAAACGAAACTTGTATTTAATTATTTAATCATGCTATTTCATTTCAATAGTGCTATAACCTATGCCAAATGCTCAAAAGCATGTTGTTAAGATATTACGTTTTAATACTTAAATGCCAGAATGAGACTGCTATAATTTCCCAACATTTCTCATTAGTGACTGGCAGGAAGCCTTCTTCACAAAATTCACTAACATTTAAGACAGGACACGTAAATGCAATTTTAATTTCCATCTGTTGAGGCCATGAAGAATTTTTATTATAGACTATGAAGTAACAAGACAATTTTTGCCTGTAGTTTGTAGAATCAACCTGTTCACTGTTTAGAAACTGCTTGTGTCCAAAGGGAAGAACCCACATTCCAACCAGCAAGCAAAGAGTTTTGCATACTTCTGCTGCACATATCTTACACCATCTAACTGTGTAACCAAGAGACATCACTTTCACTTAATAAAATTGACCCACCTCTACCAGAAAAATGGCACAACAGAAAAATAGGCAGCTGACCAATAAATAGATAAACAGTCTATTGTAAACAGTCTGTAAATATATGAACAAATAATCATCTTACTAGTAACTATTTTTGTCATTTAGTTTAATAAGAGTCAAAAGAAGATAAGGCATGGTGTTGACAAAAGTGTAGGGAATATATTCACTCTTATTCTGTGGTGGTAAACAGCAAAATTAAAGAACCTTTCTCTTTTGGGGGGCAGTTTTTGGCCGGGGCTGGATTTGAACCCACCACCTCTGGTTTATGAGGCCAGCGGTCTACTCCTTTGAGCCACAGGCACCACCCTAAACAACCTTTCTGAAGGGCAAGATAGCTCTGAAAAATGTACTAATACATGTCCTTTGATCTAGCAATTCCACCTGTGAAGAGTAATCCTAAGAAAATAATCAGAGTGGCAAACAAGACTTAAGTACAAAAACACTGATGAAGACAAGGAAGAACTGGAAACAATCTAAACATCTAAAAACAAGGCATTAGTTAAATTACAGTACATCCATAGTATAGTGCAAGTTTATATACTATATACTATCACATAATAATACCTAGGAGTAAAGACTCTGGAATCAGCCTACCCCTGAATCCTAGTTCTGCTACTTACCTGCTGTGGGATTTGAGGGAAATTCCTTAACCTCTCTGTGCTTCAGTTCCCTTATCTATAAAAATAGGAATAACAGCAGCTATCTCATAGAGTAATTTCTAAGGATTGAAATTCATTTAGTTATTTTTGAGGCAGAGCTTTATTTTGTCACCCTACGTAGAGTGCTGTGGCATCACACCTCACAGCAACCTCAAACTCTTGGACTCAACTGATCCTCCTGGCTCAGCCTCCCAAGCAGCTGGGACCACAGGTGCCTGCTACAACATCCAGGGCCTCGCCCTTGCTCAAACTGGTCTCAAACTCCTGAAGCTCAAGCATTCCACTTGCCTCAGACTCCCAGAGTGCTAGGATTATAAGTGTGAGCCACTGCACCTGGCCCAGGATTAAAATTAATTGTCATATCAAATATAACAGATAGCTATTTGACAGCCATTAAAATCATGTTCAAGAAATATATTTGAAAAGAAAATTTAGTGGCGGTGCCTGTGGCTCAGTGAGTAGGGCACCAGCCCCATATACCGAGGGTGGCCGGTTTGAATCCAGCCCCAGCCAAATTGCAACAAAAAAATAGCTGAGCATTGTGGTGGGTGCCTGTAGTCCCAGCTACTCAGGAGGCTGAGGGAGGAGAATTGCCTAAGCCCAAGAGCTGGAGGTTGCTGTAAGCTGTGATGCCATGGCATTCTAATGAGGGTGATACGGTGAGACTCTTATAAAAAAAAAAAAAAGAAAAAATTTAAGTGAAATAAGCAGATTACAAACTAGTGTTAAAGATTCCTTAACAACAACAAAAAGGATGCCAAAACTTAAACTGTACATCAAAAGGAGTGATGTTTACCAGGCAAAGTCTAAATTATTGACGGTTAAAACAGACTGTGGAACTAGCTGTGTGGAGGAGGCCATCAAGCTTTCTAGCTTTGCGACCATGAGCAAGTCACTTACTCTCTCAAGGTCTGTTTCTTCCTAACAAAATGAGGACTAACACTGGTTTTTTGTTTTTTTTTAAATTGAGACAGAGTTTTACTTTGTCGCCCTCGGCAGAGTGCTGCGGCGTCATAGCTCACAGCAACCTCAAACTCTTGGGCTCAAGCGATTCTCTTGCCTCAGCCTCCCTAGTAGCCGGGACTATAGGCACCCACAACAACACTTTGCTATTTTTTTTGTTTGTGTGTTTTAGCAGGCCCGGCCTGGGTTCAAACCCATTAGCTCTGGTGTAGGTGGCTGGCACCCTAACCTCTGAGCTACAGACGCCCAGCCAATGACGACTAACATTAAGTACCTATGTACTAACCTCATGGGACTGCTGAGAGCATACGGTAGACTCAATTTGAGTTATCATTATTCTATACACATATATAGGAAAATTCTGGGAACGTAATCACTAAAATATTAATAGTTTTCTTAGTGGGATTACGTGTAATATTTATTAATTTTGACTTAATAAAAATATATAACAATAATTTTAAAACACTCAAAGATATACATCTTTCTCATCCTAAAGTTTAGAGATTCCTTTTTTGTTATTTACAGTATATACATTGGTACTACCCTGACCCTAATGGTAGGTAAATCCATTTAGTCCCTATCTATTACATGTCAAGGAAAAGAAAAACACTGTTTCTTTTTTTTTTGAGACAGAGTCTCACTCCGTCGTCCTGAATAGAGTACCATGGCATCATAGCTCATAGCAACCTCACACTCCTGGCTTCAAGGGATCAATCCTCTTGCCTCAGCTTCCTGAGTAGCTGGGACTATAGGCCTGCCATGATGCCTGGTAATTTTTCTATTTTTAGTATAGACAGGTCTTGAATCTGTTAGCTCAAAGCAATCCACTCACCTTGGTCTCCCAGAGTGCTAGGTTTACAGGAGTGAGCCACCATACCTGGTCTTCTTTCTCTTTTACTATGATCTTTCAGTTTTCTGTCCTAGCAAGTTATGAATCATATTTCCAAAAGAAATGATGATCTAGGAGAGGGTTTTGCATTTCCAATATCCTTAGTGATCCTCCTGCCTTGGCCTCCCAGGGTGCTAGGATTACAGGCATGAGCCACCATGCCTGGCCAAAAACATTGGTTTAACTCACTGGTAGTGCTGTTAATAACCTGTTCTCTAGCTTACAATAAAGATCTCTCCTTCCCAACTCAGACAACAAGGACTCCAACTATTTACCATTAACAGAATTACCACCCAAAAAATCTTCTGAAAGCTGATAGAATTAAATTCTAATTAAGAATGAAAACTTGTAGAGGAGAAGCAAAGCCTCGAAAACTTTGTTGCAAGGAAGACTAATGTTGACTCATAATTACTGACAAACCCAGGCTATCATTTTGCTACCCCTGTGGCAATAACTCGCTGAGTTAGAATCAAAATGGTCCTGGTGAGTGACTGAGCTTTAGTGTCCAAAGCAGTACTAAAGAATGCAAGCCCGGCCTTACAGAATCATCCGGGCTTGAATGGT
Source organism: Perodicticus potto (assembly GCA_963574655.1). NCBI lineage: Eukaryota > Metazoa > Chordata > Mammalia > Primates > Lorisidae > Perodicticus > Perodicticus potto. The sequence goes on along the minus strand of CAUYRH010043014.1, from coordinate 6,532 downwards.
ATTCTCCTTCTTTGCTTCCTCAGGTTACTGAAATGTGCACATGGCTCAGGCCCAGACAGTCTACACTGGAGAAGAGCTCATCATCCTCATGTAGGGAGGAACAAGCAGGCAAAGCAGAGCAAGAAAAGAGGTGCTGAAAATGGCAAAGCTGGGTGTTCAGACAACTGACTCACACAGATCTCTTACACTAAAATAGGAATATTTTTTATCACTCAGCCTCTTATTTTGTAAACTACTACTAAGGCTTTTATGTAGCAGAGAAAGGGATAACCTTATTAGGACTGACGCCTCAAATTCTTAAGATGTACTGGCTTCCTAAGATGTTCTACTTAAGGGTTTCTGAGGAAATCAATGTCAACAATTTGCCTGTGATGCCAAACCAGACCCCAAAGCAGCTAGAAATGCAAATAAATAAGTAGTTATAGCTAACAAGCTTGCCCTTTATGCCAGGATTCCTTTGTAGACTTTTTGGCAAAAGAAAAAGATTACCTAATCTTATAAGGTTATTATTATTTACAATTATACTTAAACTTCTAATATTTCCATAAGTGTATTTTATTTACTAACATCTCCCAGTTACATGAGTGTAAATAGGAAGGGACATAGGCACAGGGAAAAAACAGCAAAAAACCAAAGCTTTTAAAAAGTGCAAAATCAGGATAGTTATATGTTTATAACTGGTTGAAGTAAATGATTGGGGGTCAGAGGCAGCCCCCCCTTGCATCTGTGTCTAGAAGCTCCTCTCTCTCTCCATTAACATACAACCCAAGGAGATTACAGGTTAAGTGGTTGCCCAAAGACACACAACCAAGTCAACAAGAGGTGCTAGGAACAGAATCTAGAAGGTTTCACTGTATTAGGGAATCTCCAAATTAAATATCCAAACAGGGGATTAAGACAAAGCAGTATATACTGAAAATGCAAAAAAAAGATTTTTCTGCAGTTAGAAGGAAAACAAGCTGGCTAATCACAGCACAAACACAGAAGACAGCAGTGATTAAAAAGAACCCTTTCTTACAAAAGATTTAAATTGAAGGCAAATTCTACAACTGTGGTGATCTCTTTAAAACCGAACAGAGGCTGATTTTAAATGTAGATGGTACTGGAAAGGAGGCCTTCAGAAAGATGCTGGCAATTAGCAGAAACTTAATAATACCCTTTCTGGGAGCCTGCTTAGAAGGCTGGGTAAGATCTCCAGGAAACCGTTTAACAAACAAATGCAGAAGCTTGGCCAAAGGATGCTTCAACAGCATACCAGATAAACAAACCCCAGGTATAATAAAAAGTGTGAGGTAACTGTAGCTTGAACTCATCACAGGTGATGAACTGAATCAACTGAATTCCACAGACAAGATCTACCCTCCTTCTTCCTTATAATTTTTGGTTCTGCTTTCTTCATTTAGCATATTTCAGAATCTCTAAGCCAGGTGTCCTCAAACTTTTTAAACAGGGGGCCAATTCACTACCCCTCAGACTATTGGAGGGCTGGACTGCAGTTAAAAAAAAAAATTATGAACAAATTCCTATGTACACTGTACATATCTTATTCTGAAGTAAAAAACAAAACGGGAACAAATACAATTCACACCAAAGCATGTGGCCTGCGGGCCATAGTTTGAGGACCCCTGCTCTAAGCAATGCCGTTCTGTATTTTTTCTTTTTTTGTAGAGACGGAGTCTCACTTTATTGCTCTCAGTAGAGTGCTGTGGCATCACACAGCTCACAGCAACCTCCAACTCCTGGGTTTAGGCGATTCTCTTGCCTCAGCCTCCCGAGTAGCTAGGACTACAGGCGCCCGCCACAACGCCTGGCTATTTATCTGTTTTGCAGTTCAGCCGAGGCTGGGTTTGAACCTGCCACCTTCGGTATACGGGAGCCGGGGGCCCTACTCAATGAGCCACAGGCGCCACCCAGTTTTGTATTTTTTTTTTTTTGAGACAGAGTCTCATTTTGCTATCCTTAGAGGAGTGCCGTGGCATCATAGCTCACAGCAACCTCAAGCTCTTAGGTTCAAGTGATTCTCTTGCTTCAGCCTTCCAAGTAGCTGGGACTATAGGCGCCTGCTACAACACCTGGCTATTTTTCAAGATGAGGTCTTGCTTCGGCTCAGGCTGGTCTTGAATTGATGAGCTCAGGCGATCCACCCACCCTGGCCTCCCAAGCCCTAGTAGGATTACAGGTGTGAGCCACTGTACCTAGTCATAAACAATGCAGTTTTAACTTTTAATTTTTCTGAACTTGAAATACATGGAATTAGACTGTTAGAAAATCTTTTCCATTTACAACATGTTGCTAAATGAACACTGCCCGTAGCTTTAAGTCATTCCTTTTCATAATGTGTTTTTGTCTACTGACTGACTTTTTGATTATTCCCAGTTTTGTATTTTTTTTTTAGTATTCCAGATTAATTGAGGGTACAAAGAATTAGGTTACAATGTTTATATTTGTTAGGTGAAGTCCCTCTTGTACTTGTGTCCCTCCCCCAAGAGGTATGCCATACACTCTAACATAGTGCCCATTAAATGTAGCACACTCACCACCCTCCCTTATTCTCCTCCCCCCTACCTTGAATTGATTTGAGTTTTTCTCTTATAGGTCTTTGATTGTCTACTGGCTTCATATTAGAATTGAGTACACTGGATTCTTGCCTCTCCATTCTTGTGATACTTTACCAAGAAGAATGTGTTCCAACTCCATTCAAGTTAATACAAAAGATGTAAAGTCTCTATCTTTTTTAATGGCTGAATACATCTACCATAGCCTGTTAATCCATTCCTGGGTTGGTGGGCGTTTTAGTTGTTTCAACATTTTGGCGATTATAAATTGAGCTGCAATATGTCTGCTATTATTGACAACGTTGCTAGACCATTCTTGCACCTATCTCTTGGTTTATACATGAGCAAGACATTCCCTAGTCTAAATACCTAGAAGTGGGATTGTCTGGGAATACTATACGTTGGTATTTAACTTTATTTAGTAATATCAAATTGTCTTCCAAAGTAGCTGTACCTATTTATATTCCTTCCAAGTATTATTAAGTACTCAAGTAGTACTAAGTCCTCTGGTTTATCCTACAGCATGTCTACCAAACTCTCCTTAGTAGGAAGAGCCTCAGAAAAAAAGGTGGGCTGATAAATGATTGAATAATTTGCTTGGTTTTGTTTTTAGCTCCCACCCTGCCCTACTTTTTTTTGTTTTTTATGAGACAGGGTCTCACTATGTTGCCTGAGCTAGAATGCGGTGGCATCATCATAGCTCACTGCGACCTCAAACTCCTAGCCTCAAGGGATCCTCCTGCTTCAGCCTCCTGAGTAGCTGGGATTACAGGCATAAGGCACCATGCCCAACCTTAATAGGATTCTTTAAAGATGAAAACACATAGAATACCTACTTACCAAGCAAAGGTACTTTATTTTGCAGCAACTCACAGTAGCTTGTAGTAAGAATTCCAATGGGATTACTTGGTACGAACCGTCCTTCTTTTACTAAACGTTCACATGTTCGCATTAAAGTCCCTGAGAACTGAGATGGATCAACTCCATAGTCTCTCCATCCTCCTACACCATCTGCAACCCCTAAAAAAAAAAATAATGATAATAATATTACATTTAAAGAACAGTCTTACCAACTTCTCAGGAATTCCTGCTCCTGTGTCCTAACAGTTAATTTCTACTATATGCTAATACATACATTTACCCCAAAATTCATAATAAAAGTGCTCAGGCTTAATATATCATATGCTAATATTCCTAGGTGAAATTTTCTACTTAGAATCTGGTCTTTCATATACTGACGATTAAACTTTTGAGCTACCACAGGGTGGCATTGCCTACCAGCCAAGAGTTCAATTTCAGTTGAATTATCATCTTTGTATAAAGGTATGTAAGTTATTAATGCTCTGTTGTATTTATAAGAATGAAAATTGATTTTTTTAAAAAGTGCTGATGCTAGTGATAATACAAGTGAGTCGGAGTTGGCAATCATTAAGAACAGCAAAAGCAGCAGTATTTTAACTCCAAACATTGTCAACAACTGTACAATAAAGAACAAAATTAAGAACACATCCTACCCCCTTTTCCTCCAAAGAGATAACCATTATCCTGAACAGAGTGGTGCTATTTATAACCATTATCCTGAACAGAGTGGTGCTATTTAACAATAGCTATCACTGCATGACTATTGATACTTCAAAAGGAGCTGGTCTAAATTGAAATGAGCTGTAAGATAAAAAAAACACACTGAATTTTGAAAATTTAGTACAAACAAAATAAGCAAAATTTCTCATCAATTTATATATTGATTACATACAGAAATAATAGTATGGATACATTAAGCCATGTCATGAACTAAAGAGAATATATTACTAAAAGTAATTTCACCTTTCTGTTTTATTCAATGTGAATACCAGGAAATTTTAAATTGCATATGAGGCTCAGATTCTATTTCTGTTGGATATCACTAGTACAGAGATTTTCACAGGTCCAGAGTTGCTGAGTTCAGTCTGGTTAAGGCTTCTTTAAGTCTCCTTTATCAAGAGGAAACTAGTGTTTAAAAAGGTCAATAAAACATCAAAGCCAACATCATACAATCTCCCATTCAAACCCCTTGCAAACGACCGAGCTATTATTTTCAACATTAAAATAAATTTTTGTCTACTAAACTTGAAGAAACTAAGAGAAAATGTCAAACACATACATTATTCAGGCTTTAAGTGGGCTTTCTTTCTGGAAGGATCTATAAGAAAGTAACAATAGTTGCTTTGGAAATAAAAGATCTGAAAATGATCAACAAACAAATCGGGAAATTTTGCTTTTACTTCATACTATTCTGTATTATTATTTTTTTATTTTTTATTTTTTTGAGACACTTTGTCACCCTCGGTAGAGTGCCATGGCATTAACAGTTTGCAGCAACCTCCAGATCTTGGGCTAGGGTGATTCTCTTACCTCAGCCTCCTGAGTTGCTGGGACTACAGGCACCCGCCACAATGCCCGGCTATTTTTGTTGCAGTTGCCACTGCTGTTTTAGCGGGCCGGGGCCGGGTTCAAACCCGTCACCCTTGGTATATGAGGCCAGCGCCCTACCCAATGAGCCACAGGCACCACCCTGTTATTCTGTATTTTTTGAATTTGTCATGAGCATATTATATGATTTAAGAAAATAGGAATTTTATAATCTTTAAGACTTTCTGAGCATGAAACATCCTCCCCATATACACATCTACATTTTTGAACATTAACTTTCATACACATCTTGTGCTTTTAGTACCTAAGTAGGAGAGTATCTGTACATACAGTCCTGAAGAACAAGCTTAATGTGAAATAGACACATGGCGCACTTTTTCTGAGGATGGCAGTTATCAAACAGAAAGGGAACATATTCTGAAAAAGTTAAGAAGAAACAGAATTGCAAGATAGAAAAGCCGGTAAAAAATATCACCACCTAGGGTAGCAACTTTCCCCACCTTATGTGACCAACCAATAAGCAAAAATTCACTTCAAGGCAATTCCCAATTAGTTGATTAAATGATACAAAGTCTAGGATTTGTTTCAAAATAAGTAGATGATTGAATGGGGAGAAATGGAGAGGCTTAGATGAAACAAGACTGCCCATGAATCCCAGCCCTGTGGGAGGCTGAGGAGGGAGAATTGCTTGAGCTCAGGAGTTTGTGACTGGCCTGAGCGAGAGTGAGACCCCCACTCATGAAAAAAATGGAAAAACCTAGCGGGGCACTGCAGCAAGCACCTGTAATCCCAGCGGCTTCCAGAGGCTGAGGCAGTAGAATGCCCACAGCCCGAGTCAGTAGGATGCCCACAGCCCAAGTCTGAGGCTGCAGTGAGCTACCACACCCACTGCACTCTCTGGGGCATATGATGGGACTGTGTCTCAACAAAAAAAAAAAAAAAAAAAAAGGAAAGAAATAAAAAATAAACAAAAAAATAAAATAAATAAATAAATAACTAAAAGACTGCCCATGAGCAGATCAGTGCTGAGGGTGTATGAGAGGTTCGATCTTCCTTGATATATATTTGGAATTTTCTATAATACAAAGTTTATATAATAATGATAACAATAATCAAGTTAAAAAAGATAAAAGGCCCTTCTGCCTGCTCTGTGGAAAGCAAGAGTGGAAGCAGGAGGACAAGTAAGCCATTTGTTTCTATAGTCTAGTCTGAAATTAGAGGGTGCAAGCATTCGGGATTCATGAAACAGAAGAACTTACATGTGGATTTGGGGGGTTAAGGTGAGAAAACAAGAAGCAACAGGGATGACTAGAGATCTACCTTACCAAGAATGAGCATCACATTTTATTCTGTGTTTTTTAAGCAGTTGTGAGGAGATCTCGAAAACTATTTATTATTTTTATTTTATTTTATTTTATTTTATTTTCTGAGACAGAGCCTCAAGCTGTCACCCTGGGTAGAGTGCCATGGCATCACAGCTCACAGCAACCTCCAATTCCTGGGCTTAAGCGAGTCTCCTGCCTCCGCCTCCCAAGTAGCTGGGACTACAGGCGCCCGCCACAACGCCC
>CAUYRH010043011.1:0-11738 GCA_963574655.1 Perodicticus potto | reverse complement strand
CAAATATTTCATCTTCTTTGGTACTACTGTGAAAGGGATAGAATCCTTGACTGTTTTTTCAGCTTGACTATTACTGGTATATATAAAGGCTACAGATTTATGAGTGTTGATTTTGTAGCCTGAGACACTGCTATATTCCTTTATCACTTCTAAAAGTTTCATAGTAGAATCCCTGTTGTTTTCCAGATATACAATCATATCATCAGCAAAGAGTGAAAGTTTAATCTCTTCTGAACCTATGTGGATGCCCTTGATCGCCTTTTCTTCCCTAATTGCAATGGCTAGAACTTCCATTACAATGTTGAAGAGCAGTGGAGACAATGGGCAACCTTGCCTGGATCCTGATCGAAGTGGAAATGCCTTCAATTTAACTCCATTCAATACAATATTGGCTGTGGGTTTGCTGTAGATGGCCTCTATTAGTTTAAGAAATGTTCCTTCTATTCCAATATTCTTAAGTGTTCTGATCATGAAGGGATGCTGGATATTATCAAAAGCTTTCTCTGCATCAATTGAGAGAATCATATGGTCTTCATTTTTTATTTGTTTATGTGCTGAGTTACATTTATGGATTTACGTATTTTTTTTTTTTTTTTTTTTTAGACCGAGCCTCAATCTCTCACCCTGGATAGAGTGCCGTGGGGCTCAAGTGAGTCTCCTGCCTCCGTCTCCCAAGTAGCTGGGACTACAGGCACCCGCCACAATGCCTGGCCATTTTTTGGTTGCAGCCACCATTGTTGTTTGGCGGGCCTGGCTGGATTCGAACCTACCAGCTCAGGTGTATGTGGCTGGCACCTTAGCCCGTTGAGCCACAGGCGCTGAGCCTTTTTGTTCTCTTAATTGCACCTTTTGAAGGGCAAGGTTTTAATTTTGATGAAGCCAAATGTATCAATTTTTTCTTTTGTGGCTTCTGCTTTTAGTGTTACATCCATATTATTTTTCTTTTGTCTTACTTCTTTCTGAACAGTTTTATATCCATATATCTTTTAATTTGCTGCATTTATATTCAGGCCTAAGTTAAGTGAAATCGGTATTTCATAACAAAATGTTTATCTCATTGCTCCTTTCTGGGTTTCACAAAATTATAAAAGAGCCCCACTGGGTATTTTTGAAGTGCAGTTGGCCCATTTGGTGATTTCAGTAAATATTATGATGCCCCATAGACCAGATAGTAAGAGATGTTTATCAAGGGCCCCATTTTACGCTCCTTGCTGGTATTCATTCCTTTAGTCCTAATGCGCTCAGGTAGTAGGTACTGTTACTGTTGCCATTCTGGAACTGAGCAAACGGGCATGCGGAATACCTAAGCAAGCTGCCAGCAAGGGGCAGAGCTGGAGTCTGAGCTCAGGCAACCCAGCTCCAAGCGCGCACTCCTCCTCACTGAGCGTCTGAGCAATGTCCCCGATGGCACGATGAGGTGTGTGGCGGATATCGAAGGCAGTATCACCCCGACCCCTCTTCTCTGAAACTGCTTGGTCTGCCCACAGAGGGTTCTTGTTTCCGTCCTGTGACCTGCCCTTGGGACCTCTCTGCACCTGCTCAGGCATTGCGCAGCTGACTCAGCTGACAGGGAACATTGGCCTACCCCGAGCAGCATACTCATCCTCACCTGAAGTCTGACCAACCCTGAGCCGGAGTCAAGTCAGGCCACTGGGCGGCTACAAGTCAGGGCCTCCATAAGCGCTGCTGCAGCCCAAACTCTCGTTGGCTCCTTCCCTCCTGAGACCTGGTGACTCCATAATTCCATCATTTCCTGAGGCCCCTATGTATCCTTCTAACACATTCCCCGTCTGCCTCAGGAAGCTCAAGTTGGTATCTGCTTTTTACAACCAACTGCTCCAGGCCTGTGGCTGAGGCTCTGTCTGTCCAGGGTCCACAATCTGCCCCATCACCACCCCGGTGTCAGGGCCTGTGCCCAGACCTGCTCCCTGGGCCCTCCCTGAGCACCAGCGACACTCACGTGTCAAGTTTGTCTTCTCTGGCATAATTTCTCAGACCTTCCTGGAGACCACTAGCTTATCTGATGGACTAACTGTGCCAATGAGAGAGCTAATGACTGCTGCTTCCTCTCACCCATGCACTGGAGCCCAGTTTCTGACGACAATGGCACTTTCGTTTTCTAAACTAGGAATGGCTTTGACAGTGGTGTTTTCAGCGGAAAAGGGCTATTTCTGGCAGTAGGGGTCTCAATGTGGCTGCTCCCTTCCCTGGTGAGAGTGAAGGCCGGAGAGCAAAGCGCCACCACCACAGTCCATCAGTGATACTAAGAGTTCCAAAGGGTGACTTCAGAAGGTGCAGCAGCTCCAAAAGTGACACCAGCTCCCATGACAGTAACAAGCGGCAGAAGTTCCAGTTTGGAGCATGTGGTTTGGAGGGATGACAATGGCACCCTCAAAGGTTGGAGGTTTCTTCTGTAAGAGGCTCGGCACGCTGCCTCCCCCGTATTATTCACGTTTCCCCTTTTGAAAAGCCGAAACTCTGTACTACTTGCTATTGTTTCTCTCTCACACGCACCACAATGATTCACAGAAGAATCATCTGAGTGTAAAATTGAGATGCTTCATGGTTATTGTTCTATAACTAGTCAAGTCAGCAGATACATACTCAGCGCTGGCTTTCTTTTTACTTCATAATTTATTTTTTCATTTTTTCAAACTATTATAACAGTCCAGGTGTTTTTGCTACACGTCTTGAGTCAAGGCTGTTAAGCGTGCCCAGCACCCAAGTAGTGTTCCTTGTCCCCATTAGGTTGAGTTTTGCCCTTCCTCTTCTCCCCTCTCTCCCCTGCTTGATTTCCACTTAGGTGCCCATCAGTTAGTTCATTTTATTAGACAATACATGTGGTGTTTGTTTTTCCATTCGGGAGATACCTCACTTAGGCTAATGGTCTCCGGTTCCTACCAAATTGCTGCAAAAGGCATCAATTCACCCTTTTTGTGGCTGAGAGGCCACATCCTATTTATAATCCACTCATGAACTGATGGGCACTTGGGTTGGTTCCTCATCTTTGCAACTATGAATTGTGCTGCAATAAACATTCCAGTGCAGGTGTCTTTTTGATGAAATGACTTATTTGGGAGTGGGGGGAGTGTAGATACCTAGCAGTAGGATTCTGGGATCAAATGGTAGGTCTACTTTGAGTTCTTTGAGGAATCTCCATACTGTTTTCCACAGCGATTGTACTGATTTGCAGTCCACTGGCTGTGTAGAAGTGTCCTTTCTCTCTGCATGCATGTCAGCACCTATTGTTGTCAGACTTTTGAATAAAAGTCATTCAATTACAGCAGGAGCAAGGTGAAATCTCATTGTGGTTTTAATTTGCATTTCCCTGATGATTAGTGACACTGAGCATTGTTTCAAGTTTTGGGGGCATCTGTCTACCTTCTTTTGAGAAGCTTCTCTTTATATCATTTGCTTACTTTCTATGGGGTTATTAATGTTTTTCTTTCTGATCTGTTTGAGCTCTTTGTAGATTCTAATTATTAGCCCTTTATCAGAAGTGTAAATTGTAAATATTTTCTTCCACTCTTTAGGTTTTTTGTTTGTTTGTTTGAAACAGAGTCTCATTCTATTGCCCTGGTAGAGTGCCATGGGGTCATCATAGCTCACACCAACCTCAAACTCTTGGGCTGAAGTAATCCTTTTGCCTCAGGCTTCCGAGTACCTGGGACCGTAGGCCATGATGCCCAGCTAGTTTTTCTATTTTCAGTAGAGACAGGGTCTCTCACTCTTGCTCAAGCTGCTCTTGAGCTCAAGTGATCTACCCGCCTTGGCCTCCCAGGTGCTGGGATCCCAGGCTGAGCCACTGTACCCTGCCTCTGTACATCATTTATTTGCTCTGTTGATTATTTCCTTAGCTGGTCAGAAAGTTTTTAATTTAATCAAGTCTCATGTATTTATTTTTGTTGCTGCTGTAATTGCCATTGGAGTCTTAGTCATAAATTCTTTGCCTAAATCAATGACTACAAGAGTTTTTTCCTATATTTTCTTCTAGAATTTGTATGGTTTCATAAATTACATTTCAACCTTTTAACCATCTTGAATTAATTTTTTGTAAATGGCAAGAGATAGGGTTCATGTTTCATTCTTCTGCATGTGGCTATCCAATTTTCCCTGCATCATTTATTGAATAAGGTTCCTTTTCCCCAATGCGCATTGTCTATATGGTCAGAGATCAGTTGGCCACAAGTAGATGGTTTTATATCTGGGTTTTCTGTTCTTTTCCATTGGTCTCTGTCTCTATTTTTCTGCCAATACCATGCTGTTTGGTTACTATAGATGAAGTCTGGTACTGTGATGCCTCCAGGTTCGTTTTTTTTTTTTTTTTACAGATTCGTTTTTTGTTTTTTTATTTTTCCTTAGGATTACTTTGGCTATTGGGGCTCTTTTCTGGTTCCAAACAAAGCATAGTATTATTTTTTTCTAGACCTGTAAAATATGCCATTGGTATTTTGGTGGGGATTGCATTGAATCTGTAAATCACTTTGGGGAGTATGGACATTTTAACAATATTGATTCTTCTATATCCATCATGATGTATTTTTCCATTTGTTTCAGCCATCTACCATTTCTTCCTCAATGTTTCATCGTTCTACCTGCACAGATATTTCACCTTCTTGGTTACTATACTCCCAGCTATTTTAGTTTCTTTGTAGCTATTGTAAACAATATTGAGTCTGTACCTCTCAGTTCAACCTTTATTGGTAGATAGAAATGTTACTGATTTGTATACACTGATTTTATATCCTGAGACTTTTTTGAATTTATTTATTAATTCTTGGAGACTCTTAGTGGAATCATTGGTGTTTTCTAGACACAAGATCATATCATCAGCAAAAGGCAATAGTTTGTCCTCCTTCTCTATTTGGATATTCTCTATTTTTTTCTCTCACCTGATTGCTCTGGCCAGGACTTCCCATAGTACATGTTGAATGTACGTGGTGACAGTGGGCACCCTTGTCTAGTCTCAGTCCTTATTGGGAACGCTTTCAACTTTTTCCCATTCAGTATGATGTTGGCTGTGGGTTTGTGATATATGGCCTTTATGATTTTGAGATACGTTCCTTGTATGCCTAGTTTGTTGAGGATTTTTATCATGAAAAGGTACTGGATTTTGTCAAATGCTTTTTCTGTATCTATTGAGATGATCATATGGTCTTTGTTTTTGTTTCTGTCTACATGGTGAATCACATTTATTTATCTACTTATGTTGAACTATCCTTGCATCCCCGGTGAAGCCTACTTGGTGATGCTGGATTATATTTTTTTGTTGCTGTTGTTTTGAGACAGTCTCACTATGTCACTCTGGGTAGAGTGCCATGGTGTCACAGCTTATAGCATCCTCAAATTCTTGGGCTTAAACAATTCTCTTGCCTCAGCCTCCCAAGTAGTTGGGACAACAGGCGCCTGCCACAATGCCTGGCTATATTTTGGTTGTAGTTGTCATTGTTGTTTAACAAGCCCAGGCTGGCTCGAACCCTCCAGCCTCGGTGTATGTGGCTGGCATTCTACCCACTGAGCTACAGGTGCCGAGCCTGGATTATGTTTTTGATGTGCTACTGAATTCAGTTTGCCAGTATTTTATTGAGGATTTTTGCATCAATATTCATAAGGGATAGATCAATTTACCTGGCTTTGGTATCTATCTGATATTGCCCTCATAGAATGAGTAAGGGAGGATTTCTGGTGGAATTCAGCTGTGAATCTATCTGGTCTGGTTATTATGGTTGTTGTTGTTGTTAGCAGACTTTTTATTACTGCTTGAATCTCGCTCACTTTTGTTGGTCTGTTCAGGAGTTCTGTTTCTTCCTGATTCAGTCTTGGAAGGTTGTGTGTCTCTAGGAATTTTTCCATTTTCCTCTACATTTTCTAGTTTATGTACATGGAAATTTCTGTAGTATTCACAAATGATGTTTTTTATGTCTGTATTATCAGTTGTGATAGCTCCTTTTTCATTTATGGTTGACCTTATTTGGGTCCTTTCTCTTCTTTCATGGTTAATCTAGCAAGAGGTCTATCAATCTTGTTTATCTTTTCAAAAACCAACATTTTGTTTTACTGCACTTTGTATTTTTGGGTTTTTTTTTTAGATTCACCATTTCATTTGGTTCTGTTCTGACCTTTGTTATTCGTTTTCTTCTGCTGGCTTTGGACTTGGCTTGCTCTCCCATTTCTAGTTCCTTGAGATGTAATATTAGGTTGTTAATTTGTGAACTGTTTGGATGCAGACCTTAAAGGCTATGAATTTTCCCCTTCAGTATACTTTTGCTGTGTTCTAAAGATATTGATATCTCATGTCTCCTTTGTCAGTCAGGTCAAATACTCTTTTGATTTCCATCTTAATTTCATTATTGACCCAATAATCATTTAGTAGCAGGTTGTTTAACTTCCATGGCTTTGTGGAGAATTGAGTGTTGATGTTAGAATTGATTTCCAGTTTTAATCCACTATGGTCTGAGAATATACAAGGTATGATTTTGATTCTCTTAATATTTCTTGAGACATGTTTTGTGGCCTAAGATATGATCAGTCCTGGAGAATGTCCCACGAGAATGTATATTCAGTAGATTTGGGGTGGAATTTCCATAAATGTTTGTTAGGTACCTTGGTTCTAGGTTCCCATTTAAGTCCTGTGCTTATCTATCTCCTGCTTTGATGATCTGTCCAGCTCTGATACTGGGACATTAACGTTCCCAGCAATTATGATGCTATTATTTCTTTTCTTGCTTAACTCTAGTAGAATCTGTTTTACATATCTGGGAGCTTCTGTGTTAAATGCATAAATATTTAGGATTGTTATGTCTTCTTGTTAAATTGCTCCCTTTACCGTTATATAATGACCATCTTTGTTTTTCTTTACTATTGTTGATTTAAAGTCAATTTTGTCTAATATGAGAATTGCTGGTGTGCTCTTTTGGTTTCCATTTGAGTGGAATTTTCTTTTTCCATTTCTTCATTTTGAGCCTGTTTACATCCTTGTGGTTTAGGTGTGTCTCTGGAGGCAGCAGATAGATACTTGGCTTATGTTTTTTCAATCATACAGCTAGCCTATATCTTTTGAGTGGCATATTTAAGCCATTAACATTAAGAGATATGATTGACATTTGTGATGCTGTCCTGGTAAGTGGCTGTACTCTGTAAGTAGGTTGTACTATGTGGCTTTGTTTTTCTTCTTGTATTATTGTTTTATAGAGTTGTGAGCTTTGGCTATATTTCCTGCAGGGAAGGTCTAGTCATGATAAACTCCCTCAATGTTTGCTTGTCTGGAAAAGTCTTAATTTCTCCATCAATTGTGAAATTTAGTTTTAAAGGATACAAAATGTTAATACTACACCAGATACAAAGGGAAGACCATGAAGCTCTCAGAAAGGGGCCTCAGGCTGACGTGACAGCCTCATATTTGTAATGTAGTCTTCTTCAACCTACTTCCTAATCTGAAAATAAGGATTAAAATACCCAACGTGAAGTATTTTTGAAAGGATCAAATGAGATAAATTCCTAGTATATAGAAGTGGCTTAATAACTAACTGTACTTCTCCTCTGGATTTGGGAATGAACGAAGAATAGTTTGGGTTTTTTTTTTCATTTTTCTGTTGCTTTTTTGAGACTCTGCAGCCCTGGGTAGAGTTCCCTATGGAACTTCATGAGAGCTCAAACTCCTGGGCTCAAGTGATCCTCTTGCCTACCCAGTAACTGAGACTATAGGCATGTGCCACCACACCCAGCTAATTTTTCTATTTTTAGTAAAGACAGGGTCTCTCACTCTTGCTCAGGCTGGTCTCCAACTCCTGAGCTCAAGCAGTCTACCTGCTCATTCTCCCAGAGTGCTGGGATTACAGGTGTGAGCCACCACTCCTGGCCCGAAAGAAGGCTAACATTCAATACATCGTCCATGTTTTCTTCATATAATATAAAATACATGTGTATAAGAGAAATACTTACTTTCTTAGTCTTGTATGTATAAAGACGTGTAATGTAAAAGCCTTAAGATTTTTGCTACAAAAGGCTTATGAAAGTATTGAAATGGTGCCATTTACACGAAAGCTGAAAAATAAGGAAAGACACATCACAAAAGAAAAATACAAAGAGAGAAGAAACAATTAGATATTTAAAGAAATTTAAGAGCCACAACAAATAAATGTAATGTTTGGAGTTGTATGGATCATGTCTTGAACAAGCCAATATAGTAAAAAGCCATTTTTGATATAATCAGGAAATTTTAAATATAGACTGGGTATTAGAGTGTGCTAAGGAATCATCTTTAATTTTGTCAGATGTGATAAAAGCATTGTGGTTATAAATGTTATCTATGGGAGATGGATACTGAATTATTTGTAGATGAAATGCAATGACGTCTTGGATTGTCCTTAAACTACTCCAGTGGGGTTAGGGGGAGGTAGATGAAATAAAATTAGCAAAATGAGTGAACTGTGGTGACAGGGTGATGACATGGGGATTCATTAAACTGTTGTTTATTTATATGTCTGAAATTTTCCATAATAAAACATTTTTGAAATTAACACTACTACTTAGAAAATAGATGTGGAGAGGGACAAAGTAAAAGGACATAAACCAACCCACGTAAATGGAAGCGTGGTCAGATCTGAGTGACGTGGAGGTAGAATCAATAGGATTTGGTGAAGACTCTGGTATGTGGGCCAGAGTAGAGGGAAGTGTCAGATTTCTGTTTTAGGGAGCTGATGCCATTTATGAATATGAGGGTGTCTGGGGGAAGAGCAGGCTTGAGGAGGTCAACCAGGGAAAGCTTTCCAGGAAGCAGGTGGTTCTCTGCATCTGGAGCTCAGCCGAGAAGGCTGAACTGCAGATGAGATCTGTGAGTCACTGGCATTTAGATGGCATGTAAAGTCATGAGAAGGATATAAAACTGCCCAGGAGAAAGCCTACAAGAGAAGGGCCCCAAATCAAGCTCTGAAAGACTCTAACTCTTAAAGGTCAAGAGGAGGAAGAGGTAGGCCAAAGA
This sequence comes from Perodicticus potto, assembly GCA_963574655.1. NCBI lineage: Eukaryota > Metazoa > Chordata > Mammalia > Primates > Lorisidae > Perodicticus > Perodicticus potto. Next base: position 2,758 of record CAUYRH010043011.1, on the reverse strand, counting down.
GAAATTGAGAAAGAGTAGCCAAAGAGAAAGGAGGAAACCGTGAGAATGAGGTGGTGTGAACACTAAGGGAACAGCCTCACAAATGCTGCTTAGTAGTAACTGAAATGGTCCTTTTAGAACTATGTTTTAGTACTTATGGATTAAAACAGACTTGTTTCAAGCTTCCCTAATAATCCATTCATATTTTAATATACCCATGCTATAAACTTTATAGCATTGTTTCCCTCACATATTTCTAAGTTACAAATTACTGACATAAACCCAACCAATTCTTACTTTAGAACATAACCAATTCTTTTTTTTTTTTGTAGAGACAGAGTCTCACTTTATCGCCCTTGGTAGAGTGCTGTGACATCACACAGCTCACAGCAACCTCCAACTCCTGGGCTTAGGCGATTCTCTTGCCTCAGCCTGCCAAGTAGCTGGGACTACAGGTGCCCGCCACAACCCCCGGCTATTTTTGTTTGTTTGTTTTGTTTTGCAGTTGGGCCGAAGCCGGTTTGAACCCACCACCTTCAGTATATGGGGCCAGCGTCCAACTCGCTGAGCCACAGGTGCCACCCCACATAACCAATTCTTAATTGAGAACAGTCATAAGCAAAGAAAAGTGAAAGTTTAATAAACATTTATTGAATTCTTATTGTGTGGGCACCAAGTACTATTATGCCAAAGGACACAGCAGGAACCAACACACGTTGAGAATCTGTTAGGTGATGACAACTGACAGTCATAGTGTGCTTGCTTTGTGGTGAGCGCTATTCTATTTGTGCTGTGAATTCATTTAATCCTCAGAGTGCCCCATAACATAGGTATTGTACTTACTTTACAAATGAGAAAACTCAAATATGACAGGAAATGCCTCAGGCTGTGTAAAGCCTGTATTTGAACACCTGTAGTCTGACTCCAAAGCTGGGCCACTTAACCACTTTATGGTAATACTTCCATTTTTATACCTGATCCCCTATTTAAAATGCTTTTTAAAGCCCTACATTATAAATGTTGTTATGCTCATTTTAAAGATTAATAAAAACAAACCCAGAAAGGTTAAACAACTGCCCAAAGTCACAGATCCACTATAATCAGTTTGGAGAATCTAACCCAGGTTAGCAAGACCCCTTCAAACTCCTCTTTAATTCTAATACATAAGACCGAGCAGTACAATAAGTACAAAGAAGTGTAAGATATGGTTTCAGGTCTTGAGGACCTAAGAATTGGGAGAAGACAAAAGCAATTTAAGTAATTACTTACTTAAAATTTGATAAGTTCCAACCCGGGACTATAAACCATTATTAGGGGAATTCAGAAAAGGGAGAGACTAGTAGGTCTTGAAGAATGACTAAGACTTAGATAAACCAAAATACAAATTTTATTGTCTGTATAAAGGGCCATTAAGACTTACCTCTTGGAATTTGATAATTCTTATTGAGGTATGACTTGGAGGACCAGAAACTAAATACTATCCTAACATTGGAGTCATGGGGGTGTCTGACGCTGGCATGCCTCTGGCATGTGAGCTGTTCTGATTTGGGGACCACCTGACAGCCCAGATTCTGGAAGTACTTACACATGGCTGTAAAAGCTTTTCACGATTTAAATTTCTTTTGAAAATTTTATGATGGAGTTATTTTATGAAGTTGCTGTTTCCAATGGTTTTCTGTATTTAACTCATTTACGTGGTAGCTCTGGAAATTTCATTTTTATGGTTTTTCTCAGCTAGGGCTTGAGAAGGGGAAAATTTAAATGTAATCTGTTCTATACATCATAGACATTAGCAATGACAAAATTATAGAACTGTTAGATTTATTTAATGTGGTGTAAGCAGGTTTGGTGGTCAAGCCCACAAGTGCTGAAATAAGAGTACAGACAGAATTGAAATGTATCTTGAGACAAATAAGCAGTTATTATAGTTATAACACAGAGTAGAAACATGCCAAGCTGCTTCATTTTTCTCATATATTAGTACATGTTTTCTCTAAAACAGCAATATTAGAGGAATACAAACTACCGTAGGAGAATGTTAAGTTCTAAGTTATTTTTCCATAATAGCAGTAGTCCAATATACTCTTACCTGGTCTCCTGTGTGACTAAGCAGTGAAATGTATAAAATAAGTACACAGAGTCTGAAATACAATATTTGACCAAAAAAACAGAATGAAACTGCCTAGAAATTTAAGCCAAGGTTTTTCCTCTTTTGCACCCAGCAAGCGGACTTTCTATCCCCCTCAACCTCCTACTCCAGCAACAAATGGTGTTACAAAGATACAGAACTGTGTTTATATGCCACACACCATACCCATACACATATATTCACAGACATACGTGATACAGAACTGTGTTTATATGCCACACACCATATCACACAATATACACATATATTCACATACATACGTGATACAGAACTGTGTTTATATGCCACACACCATATCACACAATATACACATATATTCACATACATACACACACACACACACCAGAGGGAATGCCAGTCAGAAAGCACCTTGAAAGGGTCAAATTCGTCTCGGTGCCTGTGGCTCAGCGGGCTAAGGCGCCAACCACGTACACCTGAGCTGGCGGGTTCGAATCCAGCCCGGGCCCGCCAAACAACAATGACGGCGCAACCAAAAAATGGCCGGGCGTTGTGGCGGGCGCCTGTAGTCCTAGCTACTTGGGAGGCGGAGACAGGAGACTCACTTGAGCCCAGGAATTGGAGGTTGCTGTGAGCTGTGATGCCACAGCACTCTATCCAGGGTGACAGCTT
>CAUYRH010043010.1:0-17754 GCA_963574655.1 Perodicticus potto | reverse complement strand
AGCCTTTATATATACCAACAATAGCCAAGCCGAAAAAACAGTCAAGGACTCTATTCCTTTCATAGTAGTGCCAAAGAAGATGAAATATTTGGGAGTTTACCTAACAAAGAATGTGAAAGATCTCTATAAAGAGAACTATGAAACTTTAAGAAAAGAAACAGCTGAAAATGTTAACAAATGAAAAATTTGCCATGCTCTTGGCTGGGAAGAGTCAACATTGTTAAAACGTCTATATTACCCAAAGCAATATATAATTTTAATGCAATTCCTATCAAAGCTCCATTGTCATATTTTAAAGATCTCGAAAAAATAATACTTCATTTTATATGGAATCAGAAAAAACCTCAAATAGCCAAGACATTACTCAGAAATAAAAACCAAGTAGGAGAAATCATGCTACCAGACCTGAGACTCTACCATAAATCGATAGTGATCAAAACAGCATGGTACTGGCACAAAAACAGAGAAGTAGATGTTTGGAACAGAATAGAGAACCAAGAGATGAATCCAGGTACTTAGTGTTACTTGATGTTTGACAAGCCAATTAAAAACATTCAGTAGGGAAAAGACTCCTTATTTAACAAATGATGCTGGGTGAACTTGCTAGCGACCTGTAAAAGACTAAAACTGGACCCACACCTCTCACCATTAACTAAGATAGACTCTCATTGGATTAAAGATTTAAACTTAAGACATGAAACTATAAAAATTCTAAGAGAAAGTACAGGGAAAACTCTTGAAGGAATCATCTTGGGTGAATATTCTATGAGGAGGACTCCCCAGGCAATTGGAGCAGAATCAAAAATATGGTACTGGGACCGGATCAAACTAAAAAGCTTCTGCACTGCTAAGAACATAGTAAGTATAGCAAGCAGACAGCCTTCAGAATGGGAGAAAATATTTGCAGGTTATGCTTCCGACAAAGGTTTAATAACCAGAATCCACAGAGAACTGAAATGTATTAGCAAGAAAAGAATACGTGATCACATCTCTGGATGGGAAAAGGATTTGAAGAGAAACTTCTCTAAAGAAGACAGGCACATGGCCTACAGACACATGAAAAAAATGCTCACCATCCTTAATCATCAGAGAAATGAAAATAAAAACTAAACTTTAAGATATCATTTAACTCAAGTAAGATTAGCCCACATCACAAAAATCTCAAAACCAGAGATGTTGGCGTGGATGTGGAGAAAAGGGTCACTTCTACAGTGCTGCTGGGAATGCACACTAATACGTTCCTTTTGGAAGAATGTTTGGAGAATACTTAGAGATCTAAAAATTGACCTGCCATTTGATCCTATAATTCCTTTACTAGGTATATACCCAGAAGACCAAAAATCACACTACAACAAAGACATCTGTACCAGAATGTTTATTGCAGCCCAATTCATAATTGCAAAGTCTTGGAAGAAGCCCAAGTGCCCATTGACCCACAAACGGATTAATAAATTGTGGTAGTTGTATACTATGGAATATTATGCAGCCTTAAAGAAAGATGGAGACTTTACCTCTTTCATGTTTACATGGATGGAGCTGGAACATATTCTTCTTAGCAAAGTATCTCAAGAATGGTAGAAAAAGTATCCAATGTACTCAGCCCTATTATAAAGCTAATTTATAGCTTTCATATGAAGGCTATAACCCAACTATACCACAAGAATATGGGGATGGGGCAAGTGGGGGATGGGAGGGGTGAGGTTGGGGTGGAGGGAGGGTAATTGGTGGGGCCACACCTATGGTGCATCTTCGAAGGGTACAGGTGAACCTTTCTGAATGCAGAATACAAATGTCTTCATAAAATAACTAGGAAAATGCCATGAAGGCTATGTTAATCAGTTTGATGAAAATAGTTAAGATTGTATATGAAACCAGCACATTGTACCCTTTGATTGCACTAATGTACACAGCTATGATTTAGTAATAAAAATAATAAATAAATAAATAAATAAATAATGAACAATCTTCAATTATAGAATCTAAGAATCAATTAGACATTTTTAGTATCTGCTAGTAAAATTTTTTTCTTTGGCTTATGTTAGTATTGTAGTCACCTATCATATTTTTATATTAACTGTGGGTAAAACAGATTTTTTTACAATTATCTCCCTTTACATAGTTTTACTCATTTCTTTAGAAGAGTTAATATAATTCTATTTTTTGTTTGTTTGTTTGTTTGTTTGTTTTTTCATTAGGCTTTACTTTTTAGGGCAGTCTCAGATTCACAATGAAATTGGACAGAGAGTTCCCATATATTGCTCACCCTTTTCATATACTATTTATTTTTCCCTCTCTCAACATTCCACACCAGAGTGTTCATTGCTGCAATCATCAAACTACATGGATGCATCATCGCTCAAATTCAAGGTTTACATCAGGGGCATGTCTATGGGTTATGACAAAGGTGTAATGGTGACATCATTATAGTGAGGCACAGAATAGTTTCATGTCCTTAAAAACACGGCTCAGTGCCCATAGTTCATTGATTAGGGCACTGGCTACATACACCAGGGCTGTAGGGTTTGAACCTGGCCTGGGCCTGCTAAACAACAATGACAACAACAACAACAAAAAACAAACAAACAAAACTTTGAGTTTCACCTATTCATTCCTCTCTCCGCTCTTACCCTTGTCAACCCCTGGACTTTTACTGTGTCCATAGTTTTACCTTACCCAGAAATTCATATAGCTGGAATCACACAGAATGTAACCTTTTAAGATTGGTCTCTTTCTGTCAGAAATATATATAGACATTTAAGTTTCACCACTTTTCTTTCCAGGCTAGATCTCTGATTTTTTCTACTATTGGATAACAGTCCATTGTCTGAAGGTACTACAGAATATTTAGTTATTCAGAAGGTGACATCTTACTGCTTCCATGTTTGGACAACTATGAATAAAACTGCTGCAAACAGCTGTGCATGTTTTTTTGTGTACATAAGGTTATTATTGTTATGACATAGGTCAATATTAAGGTGTGATTTCTGGATAATATGGTAAAATGTATTTAATCTTCTAAGAAATTGTCAAACTGTCATTAAAGTTGCTGTAACATTTTACACCTTCACAAACAATGAATAGGTGTACTTTTTGCTCAATTTTCTCATCAGCATTTGATGTGGTCAGTATTTTAGATTTTGAGAGGTATCTAGTGATGTTTCACTATTGTTTTAGCTTATAATAATTTTCTAAGGGCAGATGATATGGAGCATCTCTTCATATGCTTCTTGGCCTTTGTATACCTTCTTTGATAAGGTATCAGTTCAAATATTTGCCCATTTTTTGAAAAGTTTGTGCATTTTATTATTGTTGCATTTACATAGTTCTTTGTACATAGTGAGTAACAGTCCTTTATCAGATAAATCTTTTGCATATAATTTTCCGAGGTCTGTGACTTATCTTCTCATTCTCGCTTCAATGTATTTTACAGAGCTAGTATTTTTAATTTCAGTGAAGTCCAACTTATCAATTAGTTTACTTATGAATCATGCCTTTGGTATTATTTCTAAAAATTCACTACCAAACCCAAAGCCATGTAGATGTTTTCCTGTGTTATTCATTAGGAGTTTTGTAGTTTTGTATTTGTATCCATGTTTATAGTACATTTGTATTACATATGAATTGCAAAAGGTACGTATCTGGATTCTTTTTTTATTTGCATCTAGTGTTCTAGTTATCATTTGTTGAAAAGGCTACCTTGTTTCCATTGTATACACCCTTTGCTGCTTTGTCAAATATCAGTTGACTCTATTCACGTGGTTCTATTTAGGATTCCTCTATATTTTTGCATTGATCCACTCATCTACTCCTCTCCTTGGTCCAAGTTTGTCAACAGTTGGCCCTCCACATCCTCAGGATTTGCATCAGCAGATTCAACTACTGTTCAAAAATACTCCAAAAATAATAACACGGCAATAAAAATACAAGTAAAAAATAGCTTACAGTATAACAACTATTTATATATACTGTAGTAGATATCATAAGTAATCTAAAGATGATTTAAACTATATGAGTGAATGTCTGTAGTTTATTTACAAATTCTATGCATTTTATATGAGACTTGAGCATCAAAGAGAGCCATGGGACTCTTGGAAACAGCCCCTTGGATGTACTAAAGGACAACTGCATTGTACCATTTCTATTACCAAGGAGAAAATACTCCAACCCTTTGTAAGGGGAGATTAGGCTGATCTCTAAGTCTTTCAAACATTTATCTTTTGAAAGCCTTAACGTGTTTTCACATCTGAAAACTTTGTTCTAATGGAATTTACATGCTAATATACTGGGCAAGGTAATGTAACCTGTTTTACCTATCCTTTTAGAGAGTAAATATACATCAACTCTCTTGGATAAAAATAAGCAGAATTGACTCACAGAGGGAGGGTGTTCTTGTTACCTACATTCTATAATTAATTGAAAGTTAAACAGAAATGGAAGATTGATTAAAATACACACTTTCGAATTCTTTTGAAAGTTAGCATATTGTTTTGTCATCCAAACTGCAATGCAATCATTTTAACCTTTCCTTTCAACTCTATGTAAAATTGAATCACTGAATATACTCATTCAACATAGTGTGTAGGATTTTAATACCGTCATTTTATAAAAAAATTCACTTTAATATTAGTGGTGGGATAGTTTTAAGTATATTAAAATTAACTATATTTTTCTATTAAAATCAACTATTTAAGAAAAATTTTGGGGTTTTGCATTAAAAAATAGCAAAATAAAAAAATATCTCTCTGGATAGTAGTTTTTGACTTAGTTACTTAATTTATTATATTCAAATAATTCAGGTAGTGTTATCTTTTTTGTAAGTTCAATACCAGTTATGAATCCAGGCTCAAACACATCTCTGATGGTTATACTCTTGGATGAATGAGGCTGAATTACTATGATTATGAGGAGATTTTTCTACTATTCCATTCTAAAGACACTCAAGTAACTGGGAAAGTAGCTTCTTCAACCTCTTAGACGTAATACCTTCTAAATAATTGCCTCTCATATTGAATACTGATATTGCTAGCAGGAACAATTTATGAATTTTTAAAGCAACTTACTTGTCAATTATTGGTTTAAGGCACTGCTTTCATGGAGTTGAAATCTATTATTTTGATTTATATTTTATGTGATTATATGTGTTTGTGAATTGTTTTTTATTAAAAATGTATTGTTTTATTGAAAATTCTTTAGGGCCAAATAAACCTGGAAAACAAATGTTACATGAATAAACAAGGTATTATATGTATTATATGGAAGATTATATAATAATTGAGAAGGTACTTAGACATTAGTCACTATGAAAGCTTTAATTTTCTAGATTGGATACCTAAGGACTAGAGAATAAAAGCTCAGATCACCTAAAACAGGTCAAGTGAGAATATAAACACAGAGAGAAGGGAAACTGAAGTCATAGGTCTTCCAGTTGTCCCAGTTCTCTACTTGGTGAATCTAAGTGACTGCGGCAGGGTGAGCTGGAGTCCAAGCTTAACACAGCCATGGGATAACCAGTGGTCTAGTGATATTTGGGGCATTGGGTTTCCAAATAGAGTGATGAAAAAACTAACTAATACTTCATTAGCATTTTAGGCATATATTTGAAACTGGAAAATTCTTTCAGGCAGAACTGTCATAGCCTAGAATAGGAACTATGCTAGATCCACACTAAATCTAAATTAAGCCCTTGCAAGATAGGCAACACATACAGACTTTGTAGATTGAATACCATTTTATTAGAGGGGTTTGAGAAAACATTTTTGATTTTCCAGAGATCTGCTCTCATAAATCATTATACTAAGCCTATAATAGGAAGAGATAATCACTTACTAATAATACTGCCTAGTTCTACAATCAGCATCCTTCACAGGAAGATAACATAATTCAAAATCTCTATAACATATTTTATTAATTGTTCAGTATGCAATAAACATTAGGTATCAAATAAAAATTAAAAAAAAAAAGCATAGTCAGGAAAAACCTGTCTTGAAATAGCCTACATCTTACACTCTCTAAAGTAGATGTTATAAAATGCATCAAAATTATTAAAGGAAAAATATTACTTGAAAGAAAAAACAGGAAACTCAAAAGAGCAAGCAAAGTTATAAATCAAAAAGTAGAATATTTTAGGACTGGAAATTGTTCCAACCAAAACAACTATATCAAATATGTATGTATAAACTAAATAAATTTAAATAAAATTTAATATAAAGTTATAGAAATTAAAAAAAATGTTTCTATTCACTTAGAAATAGACATTTGAGTTGCCTTAAAAACATAACAGTGTCTAAAATTATTCACATCTTTATGATCAATTGTTTTTAATCATGATACTAAGGCAATTCAAAGCAAGAAATGATACAATTTTTGCAAGAAAATAGAACTGACATAACTGAATACTCATATGAAATAAATATTGACTCTTGCAACTCTATTAATAAACATGAACTAAAAACAGATAATAGACCTACATATAAGAATAGACCTAAATATAAAACTACTAGAAGAAAACATAAGCAAAAAAAGGGGTAAGCCGTAATGTTTTTGACAATCTCCTTGCCTTCAAAATATATAATTGTAAGCATAAAAGTAATTCATAGAGTGGGAAAGAATGTTCAAGTACATGTATTTCACAAACATTTTCATCTAGAATATATAAAAACCATTTAGACTTAATAAACAATTAACTTTTTATTTTTGGGGATTCATTGAGGGTTCAAAGAACCAGGTTACACTGATTGCATTTGTTAGGTAAAGTCCCTCTTATAAAACAATTACATTTTTAAATTAGCTAAAATATTGGAGTCTTTACAAAAAGAGACATGAATGAAAGGACGAGGTGCTAGATGTCATGATTCATCTGGAAATTTCATACTAAAATGCAGGGAGATATCCCTATACATCACTGGTGTGGCTAACATAAAAAATTAAATAAACAATAACAAATGTTAGTAAAAATGTGGAACACATAGAGGTCTTATGCATTGCTGTCACAAAATTATAAAATAAAGAATGAATTTGGAAAAGAGTTTAGCACTTACATATACACACACACACATATATATATACGTATATAATATATATATATATATGGTGGACATGTTCATGTGCAATTTACTATGTAAAACTATTTTAAGTTGCACACAAACCTTATTGCCAACCCTTTATATGCATGTACAGGCATGCACATACCTGTGTGTGTATATATATATATATATATATATATATATATATATTTACCATATGAATCAGCAATTTTTCTAGATATTGACCCCTGAAGTGAAAATCTTTGTTCACTAAAAAGGCTTATTTGTTTTTATTGTAACTATATTCATAATTCCCCAACCTGGAGATAAATAAGTACTGCATTCATTGATAGGCAAATGAATAAACAAATTGTGATATAGCCATAACATAGAATATTATTACACAATATAAAGGGGCAAATTATAGATAAGTACAGGAACAGAGATGAGACTCAAAAACATTGAGTAAAAGACTTAGTCACAAAAGAGTATAGGATTCTATATAATAATGTTCTAGAGCATGGTAAATTAACATTGCCTGGAGCAGGTATTGAGTGTGGGTGGCTAATGGAATAGAAGAGAAATTAAAAGTAGTATGTGGAATATTTTTGGTTAATGGAAATGTGGTTTGGTTAATGGAAAATCTTTCTGTAGAAAGATTCTGTATCTTGAATGGGCGGTGGTTACATGTGCTATCCATTTGTCAAAACTCATCCAACATTACCTTTCAAATATGTGCATTTAATTTTGTGCAAATTATATCTAAAGTTAATTAAAAACACACTAAGTTTGAATGAAGCAATCAAATAAAGAAAGCATAAAAAGCATCTATTCTTTACTATTAATATTCTTGTTCAAGGAGCTCTAGGAAAAGTTCAAATCTAAGAAGGAAATAAAAAATATAAAAAACAAAAAAAATTATGGGAAATATAGGTTTGTTAAAATTAATGTTAGAAGACAGGCCTTTGATTGAATAAAAGTTTTTCAATGGTAGGTAAGTCATCCAAAATTTAGTAAATCATCCAAATTTACTCTACTATTGGCATGAAGAATAAGAAAGATCACAAAACATAAGAAAGATGGAGCGATATAAATTAAAAAACTCCAACACAACATTCAGACTGTGTGCTCAGCCTTATCTTTTCTCCCTCCTAAGATAAATAACAAACATGGATTTTAAAAAATTGTCAAAATCTTCAGTGAGAAGGAGAATGGAGGTAAAAACAGAACACAAAATACTAGTAAGCATTTGTTCAATGAAAAACTAAGCAAGCAGTTAATTGCAAGTATTTTGCGGCTTTGAAAATCTTCCCATCAATGTATTTGCAAAGTATTACAATACAAAGGGAGCCAATTCATGCCATTGAACTTTATCTTATAGGACCTAAAAACATACACTAACAATTAAAAAACAACTTTATTAATTCAGTATATAAGTTAATTTATTGATAAGAAAATTAATTTGTCAGCAGAACAAAAAAAAAGACTTGATAAGTCAATCCATGAGTTAATGCTTTGAATAGACAGACAAAAGACAAAGGTAAGTAGTTTATTTTTTACCTAGGAAAATAATTAAATAATGAATAACAAAAGCAATACAAAAATATGGAAAAGTTTTAAGAGTTTATCATTTTAAATCTATGTAGTGCATTTACAAATATTGATTGTGATATGAATTTTATAGAATTATATAAATGATCAACTTTTATTCTAAAAGGATTTACCCAAGAAAAATTAATAGAACAACTAACTATATAATACAGTTAACAAAAATGCTACATGGTACTTAGGCTGTTTTATTTTGCCATCTTCTTTGGAGATAAAATAATTTCTCTCTTGTCCAGGTGTGGTGGCTCACTCCTGTAATCCTAGTACTCTGGGAGGCCGCAATGGGGATGGATTACTTGGGTTCAAGGGTTGGAGACCAGTCCAAGCAAGAGCAAGACCTTTTCTCTACCAAAAATAGAAAACTTAGCCAAGCATTGTCTGGGTGCCTGTAATCTCAGCTACTTGGACAAACGAGGCAGGAGAATCTCTTGAGCCCAAGAGTTTGAGGATGTCATTACCTGTGAAAACATCACAGCACTCAACCCTGGGCAAGAGAGTAAACTTTTTTCTCATAAAAGTTATTTTAATAATAATAATTAATCAACCTTTTATGTTGCTTACAACCCTAGAAAATGAAAAAAATATTGCACAAATCACTTTACTAAGTTAAAATGTACCTAATTCCAATATCATATGTAAATAGACATAGAAAATTCATAAAGAAAATATTAGTAGGGTGCCACCTGTGGCTCAAAGGAGTAGGACACCAGCCCCCATATAACAGAGTTGGTGGGTTCAAACCCAGTCATGGTCAAAAACTGCAAAAAAAAAAAAAAGAAAGAAAATATTAGTAAATAAAATATATTAGAATATTTTAACAAGATCAATTAGAATGTATTATAAATGTTAAAAGCCTAGATATTAGAAAACATTTTAAAATTTCTTACATTAAACTTTCAGAGAAGAAACAAGTGAACTGGATAATACGTGCTAGAAAGATATTTATAAATTCAACATCCACTCCATTTACAAATATACAGTAAGAAAATGTTCTCCTGATACAAATAAAATATCTACCACAAACTTGTGTTTAATTCATTTGCACAGGCAAATCACTAAAATAAGAGAAGAAAGAAAAGCATATTTGCTATTATCTGACATTCTATTAGACGGTCAGGTCAAATATGATTTGACATAAAACTCAATAAAAAGGAAAAGAAGATGATAAAACAACCATTATTCTCAGTTAATATAATTGTTCACCTGGGAATCTTAATGAAACTCATTAAAAAACTATTGAAATAATTAAAAAGTTTAGTAATGTGATCAAATAATGCGCAGACATAAAAATTATTGTCTTTCTAGGATATGAATGATACTGTATTGGAAAATATGTGCAAAAACAGATCATAATAAATATTTACATTCATGTGCCCCCAAAAGATGTTTCTGTCAGTAATGAATGATACACATGGCAGTGGTCCCATAAGATGATAATGGAGTTGAAAAATTCCTATCACCCACTAATGTCATAACCTCAGCAACATAGTTCATACAACACATTACTTGTGTTTGTGAGGATGCTGGTGTTAAGGAACCTTCTGTTCTACCAATCATATGAAAGGATAGCACATACATTTATATACAGTACACACTGTTTGATAATGATAATAATATATTACTGGCTTATGTGTTTCCTATACTATTACCATTATTCAAAATGAGCTTTTTTCTTACATATTATCCGATAAATGTTGACTGTAAAACAGCTCCAAGCAGGTCTTTCAGGAGACATTGAAGAAAAAGGCATTGTTACCCTAAGAGCTGACAGTTCTAAGTGTGTTACTAGCCCAGAAGACCTTCCTGTACTGTAGGACAAGATGTGGAGATGGAGGACAGTGATATTGCTGATCCTGACCTTTTAGGCCTAAGCTAATACACATCTTGTATTTTAGTTTTTAACAGAAAAGATGAAAATGTAAACTAAAAAGTTAAATTTAAAATTAGAAAAAGACTTAGAGAATAAGTATATAAAGAAAGAAAATATTTTTGCACAGCTGTATAATATATATTTTAACTTAAGTATTACTACAAAAAAATCAAAAATCTAAAAAGTCACAGTACACTATGGCTAATTTATTATTAAACAGAGAAATTAAAAATGTAGTGTAGTATGAGTGTATGATGTTGATGAAGTCTACAAGTGTGCAGCAATGTCTCCGGCCTTCACATTCATCATTTGCCATTCACTGACTCACCCAGAGAGACTTCCGGTCCCGCAAGATTCATTCATGGTAAGCACCCTATACAGGCTTAACATTTTTTATTCTTCCTATACCTTAAGTTTTTTGTAACTTTTCTATGTTTAGATATATTTAGATACACAAATATTTACCTCTGTGCTATAATTTCTGATGGTATTCAATATAATCATGTACTGTAACACAATGATAAATATTTGCATATCTAAATTGAGATACACAAATGTTAATGATTGTGTTACAATTTCCTACAGTATTCAATATAATGATATACAGTTCAGGTTTGTAGCCTAAGATGTTATACCTAGGGTTATACCATCAGGTTTGTGTAAGTACACACTGTTATCACACAACAGTGAAATCAACCAGTGGTGCATTTGTCAGAGTGTATTTCTGTTGTTAGGTGATTCATAACTGTATTTGAACAGCATAAAATCACAGTGCATTTTATTTAAATTATTCTAACAATGAAGACAATTATGCTATTTCTACCAATATAAATATTTGAACAAATAGAGTTGTTTTAAAGATGGTACGATTATAATGATGAAATTCCTTTTAAGTTATTGAATTAATGCAGTGTTATTATACATCAAGGGAAATGTTTTTAAATTAATAAAACCAAAACCTAAATATCATGAGGAATAAAACCTACAAACAAGTATCCACAATTTTAAAATAAGAATATTATCCCATATATTAAAATGTTGATGCCACAATATTTAAGACTATCTTTGGAGAATAATTTTTTAGTATCTACAAAAGTTATCTGAACTTGAACTTTGACTAACTAGTAATACCAATTCTAGCATTTTTCTGCAGCAGAGACTTTTATGGTCCATGTGCATCCAGTTTTGTTTTGTTTTTCCTTCCAGTCAATGAATTGGAAGCAAAAGTAATGTGTCACTTATGCACTGAGACATTTTGTTGATGATATTATTCTTGAATTTCTCTTTATTTGCTGTGGTGATCATGGAGTTGGCCTTAGGTTGATATAACAAAACCAGAATTCAAAGTAGCATAACTAAAGTGTCAATGCATGGAGGACAGTTGCTTATGAGATTCCTTGAAGCTTCAGCAGGCATTGCAGATGAGAGACTGACATTATGAAATTATTTGTTACTACAGTACAACATTCCTCATACAGCATTCAGTCTCCTAAGGTTGGTTTTATTAATCTAAACATCAAATACATGTATGCTACCCAAATTCCCATCTTCTAACGCATTGTGTTTCTGCCTAAGTTTTGTTTGCATAAATTGTTTCCCTAATGAAATTGATTACTATGGATCATTTTCCAACTCTAAGATTCAATGATTCTATGATCATTTCCCAATAATTACAAACCAGAGTTACTAATGTTCATCAATTTACTTACACTTGACACATTAAGTATACCTCTTCAACATAGCTGAAATCAGAAAATTATTACCTTTTTTTGAGCATAGAAGACGAAGATAGGTGATTCGCAAATTGTTCAGAGCCAGAATAATTCACTCAGCAGAGAAGAGAAAGAACATTTGACAGATTTTATTAGATCATAACTATGTACATTACTGCATTTATGTAGTACAATGTGCTGATTTTTTATACAATTTGTAATGTTTACATCAAACTGGTTTGGGATCATATTCTTCTTAGTAAAGTATCTCAAGAATGGAAAAAAAATACCCAATGTACTCAATACTATTATGAAATCAACATATAATCACTCACACTTTTTACAAAAGATAAAACACAATTATAGCCCAGAGGGAAGGAGAGACGAGGAGGACAAGGGAAGGGGAGAGGCTGGACGGGTAGAGGGAGGATAATCGGTGGGACTTCAGCTATTGACAGATTTTTAAAAAGGAGTCTTGAGGGTCAGCACCCTGTTTATATTCATTTATGAGATTCTCAGGGATAACAGCTTTTTCTTAAAATACTGCGAACTGCTTAACAAGGAAATCATCACTGAAATTCAGACAGCTCAAAGTTAAAATAACTCTTTGCAACTATTCTTGAAGTGTTATGTTCATTTTATACTGCTTTTATTGGAGTCTAATTTCAAAGAAAGTCAAACATCATATAAAAATCCCAATTTACAGATTCAAAGTATTCATCTCTTGGCTTTTAAAGTGCTCTTTATTTCTGTTAGTCTGACTTTTTCCTATGCAGACATACACAAGATCCACAGACAAGTGCTTGTGCACACGTACACATACACTCAGACCACTGCCTACAAGAACATCCCACCACTGCTTTAATATTAGTGTTTTCTGAGGTTCTTTCTTATATCATTAATTTTCAGCATTATAATAGTTCTGATCAACTAAAGAAGCTGTTTGGATGCTGCTTAGGAAGATGTTGCTCTCTGTCATAGGGCACATTAGTTTGTCATTCTATTCCTCAATCCAACCGATAGGCTGCCTATAGGAGGATAAGTGGTTCATACCATTCTCAATGGAGCAATAGCAGTACCAGCTGTGGAAGGTGTCAATGAGTTATTGGCCAGGGTTGGCAGCTAGGCAGATTTGGTGTCTCTAAAATGAGCAAGAATTATTATAATGAGTTTTCAGAAAGTTTAGGTAATATCTCTCTTCTCTCTGTTTCTCTCTCAAACATTTTCTGTGCATATTACATGGTTTATATTCACTTTATCAACCCACTTTGCCTATTGTTAGTGGTTATCACAATTATGAAAACTAATTGAAAGTGCAAAAAATTTGCAGAATATTATTCTGGTGCTATAAGTTATAATGACTAAGTTTTCAAATGAGCATGTTTCCTCATTTCTTTTTCCTGGTCTCTTCAGTTGTTAGTAATGATTTGGGAGCAGAAGATAGAAAAATGCAATTCTGAGAGCAAGAAGGAACATTTGCAAATTATGCAAAAATGGCATCCAAAAGTTTTACCCAGGATTTGAGTTAAACACAGAGTGAAATTATAGCTTGAGCTACTGACTGAATTTTAATGTTATAATTTGGTTCCTAACTTAGGTCTCAGGAAGACAAGTCTAGAAAAATGTATAATATGTTGGGAACTGAAGGTGACATAGCTTGACAACCCCTGTCTCCTCACGTAAATTCTGAAGCAGTTTAACCTGCATGAGGCATCTCTTTTTGTTATCATGTCACGGTAGTTCAGATTTCTACTTTTATGCAGTCTGGTGCAAATTAGGTTTTTCCTTAGGAAAGCATCTTCAGGAAATTAAAGTACCCCAAAGAGCATAAATAAGTTTCACTTGAGGTTGCCAGTATGATTAAAATTAAAATTAGGCTGAATAGAAAAGTAAAATTATAACGTTCCATACACTGTTATCAGATATCAATGATATTTTTAAACAGGCATCACAAAACAAAGGTAAGCTTTCAGAGAACTTCCTTTGGGATGATATATTTATTCTATTAGTGCTGCTTTTCCAAAACCTATTTTAGAGGCATCTTTGAAGAATATCTTTAAAATAAGACTACAAGTAGTATAAAAATTCAAAAAAATTCATTTAGGCTATTATTTGCCTCAGGCTTAATAGAAATATATCTCCACTTGATTGCTTAATAATTAATGAAAATTATGATGCCCCCATCTTATGCATAGAGGATATAAAATTAAATAAGATAGCCCTTTGAAGAACATTTTGAATGTTTTGTTCCAATTATAAACAATGTTGTAACGAAGTTTGCATGCTATTTGAAACAATATAGTAATTAACAAATAAAGAAATAACACATTCTTTTAGATAAATCCCTGTAAAGAAGAGTACATAGTGGGATAAAAGCATATAAAAGGCAGACCTAATTTGGGATGATGAATGTGATATTTTATTGGGTTGTAGAAAATAGCCTTGCAGCCTACTGTAATCCTAGCACTCTGGGAGGCCAAGGCAGATTGCTTAAGATCAGAATTTTAAGACCAGCCTGAACAAGAGCAACACTCAGTTTCTACTAAAGACAGAAAACTAGTCATGCTATATGGAAGGCTGAGGCAAGAGGATTGCTTAAGCCCAAGAGTTTGAGGTTACTGTGACTCTGTATCAAAAAAAAAGAGAGAGAGAGAAAGAAAGGAAAATAACTGCAATATAGGTGATGTTGGAGATGAAAAACAAACCAAAAAATCCATCCACGAGTAACAATTAAAAAAATCTGCCTTTGAAAAATATTATGTATTCAAGGAAAAGAAATGTGTCCTGAGGCTGACTTGGAAGCTGCATTAAGGATAGTTATCTATCTCATAATAGCAATTATCCTTCAATGAAATTGTTTAGGCTGGGGTGACACACCAAGGGTCAGGAGAGAACAAAGCCTTGCTGGATTTGTAGCTGGAGGCTCATTTGACAGAAATCTTATTTACTTCCATATTTCTTTTCAATGGAAAGAAGACACTTCATCTGCTCTGTAGGTATTGGCACAAAACCACAGTAGGTTGAATCTTGGGAGGAAGCTTCAGTTTTATCAGCTGGGTGAGGTGGAGGTAGGGCAGGATTGTTTCTAAAAAATAAATCTAATGTGCACTCTGTTCCTAAATTAATTATGGTTTGGGAAGAAAATGACAAATATATATAGTAATATTATTTGGTATAAAGTAATTCACTATGTGCTTATTTTACTACATGAGAATATTTTATTCAACTCCAGCAGGGAAACACAGGAGGATTGATGAAACCCATGAGGCGTGGTAAGAATAGAAAATAAGTAGGTTATTAACTTAAAAGACGTATGAGTCACTAATGGACTAAATGGATCACTTGTGTTTTGAATATAGATTAAAAGAATGGAACAATCAAGAACATCTTGTAAATTGAAAAGGATAGACACACTAAGTAAAATTTAAATATAAACTAGACTGACAACTTTTCCAAGCCTAAATAGTCACCTGCTAATGTAAAGTTGCCAGATTTAGCTAAAACTAATAAGGACACCCAATGAAATTTGAATTTTACATAAACAACTCTTAATATTTTGCCTTATGACCCATGTAATTTTTGGAACATAAAGCAAAAATATATGTGTGTGTGTGTGTGTGTGTGTGTGTTTATTGTTTATATAAATTTCAAATTTGATTGGTGCCTATATTTTACTTTGAAAACATAAATTTGTGACATCCATTGTAATCTTATTATGGCCTCATACAGATAAAACCTAGAAGTGCTAAGCACTTTGGCCCGTGAGCTATAGGTATATCAGTACACTTGGGCTGTTATAACAAAATACCACAAATTCAATGGCTTAAAGAATAGAAATTTATTGCTCACAATCTTGGAGTTTGGAAAGTCCCAGATCAAGGTGCAGCTAATTAGGTTCCTGGTGAAGATACATGGCTTTCCTCCAACGTAGAAAGAGGAAAGCTGGAGGGGAATTCTATGGTTTCTCTGGTGTCCCTCTTGTATCGGGGCCCCTTCCACCCTTAAATGTTTTTCAACCCTTATTTCTTCACTAAGAGGGTTCATCTCCACCTAGCCACACTAGGGATTGGAGTTTCAGCATATGAATTTTGGGTGGATACAGTCCATGATAGTAATAACTTTATATTAATTAGTTTTAGGTTGCTGGTATATCCCCTGTGTGTAGCCTACAATTTCAGTTTTGTGATTTCTGAAACCTGACTATGTCAATGTAGAAGAATATTTATTGCAGCATTGTTTGAAGCTCAAAGAAACTAGAATTACATCAAAGGGCTAATGGCTCATACATGTAGTATAGCTGTCATAGAGATCTATATTAGGTAAGGTAAATGGATATTCACAATATGCTGTTAAGATAGTAAGTTACAGTTGTGGGCAAAGTATAATCTCATTCTTCTCTGAAAAATCAACATTTGATCCTATATTTGAGTGCGTATTCCTATTCATGTTTCATTCTGCATATTATTAAGTGTGTATTTTGTATGTCTTAAAATTTGGGGGGTATTATTTTATTGTTTTGTGGTCTCAGTGACTACATAACTTGTTTAATGATTTTTAAAGGGGTACTTAAAAAAATTAAAATATTTACATTTTAAAAGACACTTAAGAAACACACAAGATTGTAAAAAATGCATGTATAATATGTTACCATTCATATACTATATATTGTTTAAAATACTAAAAGGGTACATCAAAATTCTAACAGTGTTTGTTTCTGGTTGCTGCCATTATAGGTGCTTTATTTTCATCTCTGGACTTCTGCTTTTGCTGCTTCTTATTCTTCCTCTTTCTGTTCCTCTCTTTTTCCTCCTGTTCTTCTTCTCTTCTCCACTAAATATAAATCATGTGCATTATTATTAATAGGAAATTTTATTTTTAAAAGAATATACAACACAAGTGATACAGACAAAATACATTATAACTTAGTTCTGCCTGGGTGCAACAGAAGTAGCAAGGTATAATCTTGAACATTTTTAAAAGTCTGTGAAAAAAAATTAAAACAAAAACAGACTATAGGAGCACATAGTACATGAAATAAACATTACTGGCAAAAGCCATATATTTGTGAAATATAAAATTGCATCAGTCATGGTAAATCCTTCGTGTTGACTAAACTATACAGTATAGGAGTGAAAAATAAGGTTTAAAAATAAAGTAGA
This sequence comes from Perodicticus potto, assembly GCA_963574655.1. Classification (NCBI taxonomy): domain Eukaryota; kingdom Metazoa; phylum Chordata; class Mammalia; order Primates; family Lorisidae; genus Perodicticus; species Perodicticus potto. The sequence continues at coordinate 383 of CAUYRH010043010.1, read as the reverse complement.
AATAATATCAAAGGAGGTCATGTTAATGGAGGGATTTATTAAGTGAACGGAATGGAATGAAGGCCCATTGGAGTTTGCTTTTATTTTTTTTGAGACAGAGCCTCAAGCTGTCACCCTGGATAGAGTGCTGTGGCATCACATCTCACAGCAACCTCCAATTCTAGGGCTCAAGCGAGTTTTCCTGCCTCCGCCTCCCAATTAGCGGGTACTACAGGCGCCTGACACAATGCACGGCCATTTTTTGGTTGCAGACGTCATTGTTGTTTGGTGGGCCCAGGCTGGATTCGAACCTGCCAGCTCAGGTGTATGTGGCTGGCGCCTTAGCCCGTTGAGGCACAGGCGCCGAGGCATGAAGACTGTTCTTGAGTGCATTACTGAATAAC
>CAUYRH010043008.1:0-13091 GCA_963574655.1 Perodicticus potto | reverse complement strand
TATATTTTTTTTTGTAGAGACAGAGTCTCACTTTGTCACCCTCGGTAGAGTGCCGTGGCGTCACACAGCTCACAGCAACCTCCAACTCCTGGGCTTAGGCGATTCTCTTGCCTCAGCCTCCCGAGTAGCTGGGACTACAGGCACCCGCCACAACACCTGGCTATTTTTCTGTTTTGCAGTTTGGCCGAGGCCGGGTTTGAACCTGCCACCTTCGGTATATGTAGCAGCACCCTACTTGATGAGCCACAGGCGCTGCCCAAGGCACTCATATATTTTGATGTTAGACCCATATGGATTTTAATCAAGGCATGCTCAGCTCACTCACAGGCCCCAGTCACTGTCTCCTAAACACAAGCCCTTCCCCGAGCCCTGCCTCTGCTCTCCACCTGGGCTGGATGCATTCCAGCAGTCTCAGGGTCACACTTGGTGGCAGAAGGAAAGTGGACACCTACCTCCTACCCCCACATCAGGAAAAGGCCCAGGTCAGAAGCTGAGGCCACCAGAGTCCTTTGAAAGAGTCAAGCTTTTCCTGGCAGCTCTGTCCTCTGAGCAAAAGAGCAGGCAGGTCATTGAGCAAGGATCCCCCACACCCTGCCAGAAACTCTATCATTGCAACACCAGAGAGGAACTGACTGGCGACAGGGTTCGGTTTCTTAAGATGTGAGAGGAATGGAGGCTTGCAGGGTGGAGCCAAGCTACTGAACCCTGATTTGCCCTAAAGGTACCCAAAGGTCCTAGAGATAGGGGCCCCCAACTTCCCTCTCTCCACTCCAAGTCTAGTTACCTTTATGAAAATCCCCCTCCTCCGCCCTTCTGCCAGGGTCCTGTCCATCCAACCTAACACCCCTCACCTCTTCTAGGAAGCCTTCCTGGATCCACCAAGTCCAGCTGTCTGTGATGTGATGGTTCCGTTACATCAGTGCCCTTACCGCCACTCTAGTCCCACCTGCCCTGCTAAACCTTCACTGTAACTGTTCTCCTATGTGTGTGTTGGGGGTGGGGGTGACATCCATGTGGTGAACTATGGGGCGGGCTGTGGTGAGAGGCCTGCCCTAAAATAGCCCCCGTTCAGCAGGCCCTGGTTGAGATCTTTCCCCCAGGACCCCTCCCCTGGGGTGAAACCACTATGTCTGAAAGGCCCCAGAATGCTGCAGGGTGGTTAAGGAAGGGCAGAGAGTCGGGTGCTGGGTACGAAGACAGCTGGGGCCTGCCGAAGAGATTTCAGGGCTGGTGAGAGGAGAGATGGGGCTTATGAGAAAACAAAGCCTACGGGGTGAGAATGAAGATCTTCTCACAGGAAGACACACACACCTCAAATGGTTCCAGGGCCGAGACCTAGATCCATGTACCCCTCAACCCGTTCTCAGTCATGAATGTCACCTCAGCTCCTACATATGGAGACACCAAGCTGTACAGATTCCCAGACCCACATCTTCAAGTGCACACACACCCTGTACATACACACTTCCAGTCCTCCTCCATCGCACAAAGACACACACACACAGAGTCTCTCCACAAGAATAGCAAATATGGCTCGGCACCTGTGGCTCAATGGGCTAAGGCGCCAGCCACGTACACCCGAGCTGGCGGGTTCGAATCCAGCCTGGGCCCACCAAACAACAATGACAACTGCAACCAAAAAATGGCCGGGCGTTGTGGCGGGTGCCTGAAGTCCCAGCTACTTGGGAGGCGGAGGCAGGAGCCTCGCTTGAGCCCAGGAATTGGAGGTTGCTGTGAGCTGTGATGCCACAGCACTCTATCCAGGGATAGCTTGAGGCTCTGTCTCAAAAAAAAAAAAAAAAAGGGCGGCGCCTGTGGCTCATTGAGTAGGGCGCCGGCCCCATATACCAAAGGTGGCGGGTTCAAACCCAGCCTCGGCCGAACTGCAAAACAGAAAAATAGCTGGGTGTTGTAGCAGGTGCCTGTAGTCCCAGCTACTTGGGAGGCTGAGGCAAGAGAATCACCTAAGCCCAGGAGTTGGAGGTTGCTGTGAGCTGTGTGATACCACGGCACTCTACCGAGGGTGATAAAGTGAGACTCTGCCTCTACAAAAAAAAAAAAAAAAAAAAAAATAATAGCAAATATGAGCAGTGCTGTAGCTCAGTGGGTAGGGCGCAGGTCACATACACCCAGGCTGGTGGGTTCAAACCTGGTCCGGACCAGCTAAACAACAATGACAACTGCAACAACAAAAAAATATCTGGGTGTTGTGGCGGGTGCCTGTAGTTTCAGCTACTTTGGAGGCTGAGGCAAGAGAATTGCTTAAGCCCAAGAGTTTGAGGTTGCTGTGAGCTGTGATGCCACAGAACTCTACCAAGGGCGACATAGTGACACTCTGTCTCAAAAAATAAATAAATAAATAAATAAATAAAATAAAATGAATGAGTGGCGCCTGTGGCTCAAGGAATAGGGCGCCGGCCCCATATACTGGAGGTGGTGGTGGTTCAAACCTGTCCCCGGCCAAAAACTGCAAAAAAAAAAAAAAAAAAAAATGGAGTTTATATTACTTACTATGTACCAGCCACTACATTAAGTACTTCACCTATATTACCTCGTTTTATCCTCACAACAGCCCTATGATTTAAATAGTATTCTTATGGATGAGGCAACTGAGGCACAGAGAGGTTTAGAAACTTGTCCAGGGGCCCAGTATGGTGGCTCACACGCCTGTAATCCTAGCACTCTGAGAGGCCAAGGAGGGTGGATCACCTGAGCTCAGCCTGAGCAAGAGCAAGATCTTGTCTCTACTAAAAACAGAAAAATTAGCTGGCATGAGGGCAGGCACCTGTAGTCCAGCTACTCAGGAGGTTGAGGCAAGAGAATTGATTGCTCAAGCCCAAGAGTTTGAGGTTGCTGTGAGCAATGATGCCACAGCCTTCTATCCAGGGTGACAGAGTGAGGTGAGAGAGAGAGAGAGGAGAGAGAGGGAGGGAAGGAGGGAGGGAGAGAGGGAGGAAGGAAGGAAGGAAAGAAGGATGGAAGGATGGAAGGGTGCCACACACACACGGTATAGCCTGGCATCTGGCTCCAGAATCTCAGCTCTCAGCCACTTCTCTCCATGTTGCCCATCACAGACACAGATACTTGCAGCCATTCCTGTAAGTGTGCACAATGCCGAGCCCTCCATAGAGAAGACAGGCACATACAAACACATGGGCACATTCGCAGCCCTCCCTTAAGACACAGACCCACACAGAGCTCTTCTCTCTGGGAGGACACAAACTTACATTACCGGGTTCACACACAATACAAAGTTGCGATTTCCAATATTACCCCCAATACACTGTATATTGCCACAGTGGACCTATATCAGTCCAAGGGGGGCCCTGAATTCTGCAGGCCTGGTGTGGAGAGGAAGGAGACCGTAAGCCTCTGAGAAGGAGGCAGAAAGCTTTGTGAGCCGAGGAAGGACAGAAGCAGAGGTGGAGAGGCAGCTCTTAGGACTCTGTCACTCCCAGGCTTGATGGGGACCAAACCCCTGCTTGAGGCTGGCTCTCTGAAGACCAATATGCTGAGGGTCAGGGGATGTGAGGCACAGGGTCTGGCATTTGCATGGCCCAAGGCAATGAGGGGGCTACACCGCATGTGACCATGCTTATGTAGTTTGGTGAGAGGAAACAAAGAGATGAGGAGTGACAGAAAAAGAAGCAGCAGCAGCAGAGAGAGAGAGAGGCAGAGGCTGAGAGATACAGAGAGACACGGAGAAAGAGGGGAGAGCCAGAGAGACATAAAGACAGAAAGAAGTAAGAGGCAGAGACAAAGAGGACCATGGTGTGGTGTGCTAGTAAACTGACTCCCGGGGGTGGGGGGTGGGGCGTGGGGAGGGGAAGCCCTGATTTGTCACATTTGCTGATTTCCATGGTGTAAATACTCCCACTATGGCTGATTTAGAGCTACCAGAATGACTTCCTGACTGCTGGGTTGGAAGAGATGTGCAGAATCGGCTTCCCTAAGCCAGAACTAGCCGGCTCTGGTCATCACTGCCAGAAAGAAACAGACAAAGAGAGACAGAGGCAGAAATGAGGATCGAAGAGAAAGAGCACTGAGAGAAACAGAAAAAGAGAAAGAGATGAAAAACAGTCAGAGAGAGAGAGAGAACTAAAGAGACAAAGAGAAAATAAAAGAAGCGCAGGTTGTGTTCTCTGTGCTCAGGTGTCTCTTGAAAATAGCCCCAAGGACTCTTCATCCTCCCCTGGCTTGGATCCCTAGGCGGCAAGCCTACCAGTTGTTTGCAGAGTAATGTGACTTCTTAGAAATCTGGTAGCAATGACTACTAGTAGAAATGTGCTAATTTCTTTAGCATTTACACAATGGCTGGCATTGTGCCAAACAATTCCCACACATGATCTCATTTAGTAACTCTATCGGGTAGGTTTTATTACTACCCCTGTTGTACATCTGAGGAAACTGAGGCACAGAGATTAAGTTGCCTATGATTATACTGTACGGGAAGCTAAAATGCAGGGCCAATTTGGCCCCAAAGTCCACCTTCAGCGCTCTTCCTTTCTGCAGTCCTGTAGAAGCAATAATGTGTCTCTTAGTGAGCACGTATGGTGTGCCAGGCCTTGTGCTTCATGTTCTAAGTCCCAGATACAGGTGAGAGAGAGAGAGATCCACTTAATTCTCTCAGGCAATCACTGAATTTGAAACCAGGTCTTTCCATTCTCAGCACTGAACTTGGCTGCCTGCTAACACCAGAAAGGGAGCAGTTCAAAGAGTGGCCACAGCATACTGGGTACTGCAGGGACTCTGATTGACAGGAGTTGGCTCTCAGCGCTCCACCATTGTCAAAATCTAGTTATGGGTATCAGAGCTGAGGTCCAAGCCTGAGCAGGCCACACCCACTTTCAATATCTGTTCCTGTGTAGCCCTCCCCAGCTCTGTTCTTTAGTAGCTCCAACCTTGGATGAATGACATAAGCCTTCTGGGTCTCAGTTTTTGCACCTGCATCTCCTGAGTAGAGCCGTTGTGAGGGCTTGATGAGGTGTGGCTCTTGCCCAGAGTGCAGTGGCCAAGCATGGCTAAGAACCACAGCAGCAGAGCCAGAATGGCCCCTAGGGACCATTCATCAGTTCACCTCCTCTTGTGCCTAGGGAGGAAGTGACTTGCCTGAGGTCACACAAGGCAGACAGGATCCAAGGCCAAGACTATTAATTCAGGTCCAGTGTTCTGCTCCTAGTACTGTGGCTGTGTTCTTTAAAGCCAGAGCAGATCACGCGGCCTGACTGGTGAATGTCATACTTCCTACCCAGCCCCTGGCCAACATTACCCTGTCATATCACAGCAAGGCCACCCAGCAGGGAACCTACCTCTCACCCACCCCTACCCATCTTTTCTTGAGGTCTATACTCCCAGAGCCTATCAGAGCTTTGATGTAGATGGAATATATGCCCCCCCACTCCCCAAGTATCTGTGAGATCTAAAGACAGATTGAGGCTCAAATTCTACCCTGACTGACAACTAGATTGACACATTGGGTGAGTGAGTTCATCTTTTAGAGCTGTCCTTTCTTTGCCTATAAAATGAGAATACAAATTTCTACCTCACAGGGTTGATTCTGAGTGTCAAATGCCATCTGCCCCTAAAAGTATCAGGCATAGAGTAGGTACTCAGTGAAATTTCACTTCCCTTGAGGAAGGCCCCTGGGCACAGAAAAGGGGTAGAGGGTGGGGTGTTGCAGGGCTGGGCAGGGCTAAGAAGAAAGAGAAGTTTCCAGAGTGCAATGAGAGGGCTGACTGGCCAAGCTGCCTGTGGGACTTCCCCAAAAGGGAGCCAGGACTTTGGCAGTGGCAGGAAACCACAATCCTGCAAGAGTTCCGGCTTCTCCTCAGAGCTCCAGGCTGGCCAGGGCCAGGTGGAGCAGAAAGCAAGTCTAAGGTCCGCAGGTAACCAGCAGTGCCACTGCACCCCATCCCTCACTAAGACCTGACATGCCATCCCTCACCCTCAGTCCTCTCACAGAGCTCCTTCACTTGGCTGAATCTCTGGCTCTGTCATTGACCTCCTTCTATCTCATATCATCCTTTTCCTGAATGTCCCTGGGCTAAGATGACATGCCCCTGTCTGATTGTGCCGCCCCTCTGGTGAGGCCAGGTTGGGGCAGTGGGTGGCCTAACGGTGCCAGCTTAGCTTTACCCTCCACGTGGTCCTGAGGGTATCATTTTTCTCCACTTCTGGATAAAAGTGGTTTTCACCTGATGCCGAAAACCTACACATCAGCTTCTAAAACAGGGGTCTTTAGGTCTCACCTGGCCTGGCACTCAGGATTTTCAGGACATGGGAGCCATGGGTAGTCTGGGGGAGCTGAGGGAACAGAGGTCTAGATTCCACAGAGTGGCCAGACAAAAAGCCTCCTCCCCAGTCCCACCTTAGGCCAGCCCAGTCTGCTTTGTGTAGGAAGGGCCCTAGCTCCTCCTTCCTCAGTCCTGGGGGTGGGGGTGGGAGGACGGAGTGGGGGTGGAGAGGTGAGAGAGAGAGTGCGTGTGTGTCCTACCCAGCCTACCGAGGTCTGGCCACTTCCTCTGCTGAATGAGCCCCAGGTGGCTGCAGAGCACACCCAAACACCCATGCATATGCTCACAGGATCATGCTCATTCACTCAAAACCCAGAACATACAAACACTCTCACACCCTGGCAGGGAACAGAAGCCACGCCCTCCTCCCCTCCCCCTCACTGTCCTCTCCAGAGGGTCATACCAGATATGGTTGGTAGGAGGTGGGGACTCAGGCTTCAGCTCTGGCTACCTTAGAGATGAGATACCCTGGACTTCGGGTCCCTACTCCTGGCCCTGCCAGTCGCTGACTCCCAAAACTCCATCTTCCCATCTGTGAAATAGGAACAGAGTCCAGCTCTCCCCTCACCATCACAGATGAAAAGAGGATGCCAAGAGCCTAAGGATCCCTGGGAAGCTACATTCATAAGGAGTGGCCAACAGGTGTGGCACCATGGAGGGTGTGGACAGGTCTCAACCCCGCTGATCTCCCTAGTGGAGCCTTTGACAGATCGACAGACATTTATTTATTACATGCCAGCTGTGTGCAGGCAGGTCGCTGGAGGCCCTAACGGTGAGACCCAGGTTTCCTGGTACCCCTCCACGGTTTTGAGGTGAAGGAAAGGCTTGCTGAAGGAGACTCAGGATGCTTTCTGCATCTGGTTTTCACGGGGTAGGGGGTGAGTGCAGAGATAATCTCTCCTCATAGTTCAGAAGAGGAAAACGAGGCCCTGAGAAGCCCTAAACTTGCCTACAGTTACAAAGCAATCTTAAGTCCCTGAAGCCGCAGACCTCCCACCCGACATCCCGGAACAGCGAGCATCATCGCCTCACTCCTCTGTCCCGCAGCCCACCCGCAACCAAGATTTAAAATAGGGGTGGAGGCGGGGGCGGGGACCAGAGAGGGGGCTGCGCCAGCAATGAGCCCAACAGTGGCCCAGTGCCCGCTCGCCTCTCCGCCCTCTCGTTGCCATGGAGACAGCCCCTGTGGGCATTCGCGGTCAAAGGCAGGATTTCCGTCGGGGAGGCCAGTAATTCCTGGATCCTGAGGGGAGCATGGACCCAGACCGCCACTGCGCACCAGAGGGGGCGCCCTGAGAGACCAGTCCCTGCTGAGGGCGGGGACTTTCGCAGGAAGTGGGGATCCACGCTTCCAGCTCCTTGATGGGAGTCCCACGCGGTGCAGAACCCGAACCTAAACCTGACCACCAGTGTGGGGGTGGAAGGTCTGGGCGCTGCAGTCGTGGCCGCTTCCCCTGCTCTGCCGGCTATAGGCTTCACCCTGACTTCTGCCAGTTCTGGACAGAGGAACTTCCTGGACCCGCGGGACGGTGCCCCCACGTTCTTCATCCTCCCTCAGTTTTTCTCCTGGACCCCGTTCCCGCAAACTGTCTCACCTGCCCTTCCAAGTACCCCCACCTCGTTCCCCTCTCCCAGATTCCTCAGCTTCTCCCCAAGTTCTCAAGGTCCCCTCATTTTCTACCCCAGATCCTTTCAGGGTTCCCCTTAGTCCTTCTCCCTCCACCCTCTCAGCCCTCTCTCCTAATTCTGTCTCTCATTTGACAGGTTTCCTCCGTGTTCTCACCAGATCTTTTGGGCAGTCCCTTTAGTCTGCTTTCCCCGTATTCTTTCATCCCTCTCCCCAACTTTTATCGGTGTCCATCTTTCCTCTCTTAGGCCCTATTCGGGGTGGGGGGAATCGCTTTGACCGTAAACTTCCTCGGGTCTCTCCCCCAATTCAAGCTTTCTTCCTCCAGCCCTCTCTGAGGCCTCCGGCTGCCTGGGCGTGCACCGCTGTCCCAGCCCGGGCCGCACCTAGCGCGCTCGCCTACCTGGCTCCCAGTGTGCCAGCTTCTGACCCGCCCGGGGCAAGCCGGCCCCGGCCCCCAGCAGCTGCGAGTGCCGACGTGGGGTTGAGGGGGGCGGGGGAAGAACTCGGGTGCTGGCCGCCAGCCCCGCTGGGCAGGGAGGAGGAAGCCGCCTTCTGACTTTTATTGCAGCGGTGGCGGGGAGGTGGCCGGTGGCCGTGGCAGTGGCAGCGGGGTGCGGTGGGGAAAAATTCACAGTCACGCCTCAGCTCCAACCCAGCTGCCAGGATTGGGGAGGGGCCCCCAGATTTCAGGCCCACCTGCCTGCCCCTACTTCCCTCCTCCCCTAGGTGGTGGGGGGAGAGGGGCTCTCCCAGCCTTCTCCCTGCACTCTAACCTGAGTCCCCAGCACAGCCTTCCTAATGGTTTCCTCCAAAAAGACAAGTTCCTGCCCCCTAGAAGCACCTGCTCTTCTAGAATCAATGAACTGGAGGTTAAGAGGGGTCTTTCCGGATCGGCGCCTGTGGTTCAACGGGCTAAAGCGCCAGCCACGTACACCTGAGCTGGCGGGTTCGAATCCAGCCAAGGCCCGCCAAACAACAATGACGGCTGCAACCAAAAAATGGCCGGGCATTGTGGCAGGCGCCTGTAGTCCCAGCTACTTGGGAGGCTGAGGCAAGAGACTCGCTTGAGCCCATGAATTGGAGGTTGCTGTGAGCTGTGATGCCACAGCACTCTATCCAGGGTGACAACTGGAGGCTCTGTCTCAAAAAAAAAAAAAAAAAGAGGGTTCTTTCCTTATCACTAATAATGAAAGATCAGGACTGTTCTTACCCAGGTTCTCACAGCCGGTTGGCCTCAGACTGTTGTCACCAGAGTCACCATGGAGCCTGTCACCATGCCTTGCCTTCCTCAGGGGCTGGGTGCTGGGAACAGTACTATAGGAAGGTGGGGAGAAATCACTTTTCAGAGGGATGGCTCTCAGCCCACATTGAATTGGGGGAAGGATGTCAGCCACCCCAAACACCCACTGTTTTTTTTTTTTTTTTTTTTGAGACAGAGTCTTACTATGTTGCCCTGGGTGGAGTGCCATAGCATCACAGCTCATAGCAACCTCAAACTCTTGGGCTTAGATTCTCTTGCCTCAGTCTCCCAAGTAGCTGAGACTACAGGCGCCTGTCACAACACCCAGCTATTTTTATTGCTGTTGTTGCTGTTGTTGTTTAGCAGTCTTGGCCCGGGTTCAAACCCACCAGCTTCAGTATATGATGTGGCCTGCGCCCTACTCACCGATCTACATGTGCCGAGCCAACACCCACATTTTAGAAAAACTGAGCACTGTCATCTATCACAGTTCCCTATCCTAGGGAGTGGTCTGCCTCCCAGCACTGTTATTTATTCAGCCCTAAGCCAGGAAAATCCCTCCTGTCTGGGGAGGAGGAGGTGTGAGCAGGAGAGCTATCTGGTGAAGTCTGGGTGTGTTGGAATGGGGAGGGTGTGAGGGTGTGCAAACACAGAAGTATGTGTGAGAGAGACAGAAATTGTAGGCAATGACACAATGACTTTGGAATCAATAACTGGGACATATTGTGCAGGCAGGTGTGTCTGTAGGGTGACAAAGAGTGGTGGGGTGCAGGTAACAGTGCTTTTCTCTTTGGAAAATGGGAGGACGGATGAGGGGGATGATGCAGGGGTGCCATTAGGAGTGCAGGACTTGGGAAGGATGGCTTCACCTTGGCAGGCCATTGGACCCCATACTCAGCAAACAAATATTTATCACTGCTTCTCAGGTGCCAGCCTTAGAGAACTCAGAGAAGACACTGGTCCCTGCTCCTGGGAGCCCCAAATCTTTCAGGTTTGCCCTGTCATCCTGCAAGTTTGACTCAGGCATCTCCTCAGGAAGCCTTCCCTGATTGCCACCTCATCCAGGCAAAGCACTCAGCATCTTCTGCCTTGTGTACCACTGGTTCCTGGAGGCAGGTAACTTTTTTTTCCTTCAAGGGCAAGGTTCTGGCTCTTGTAGATGCCTCTAACGCTCCAGCAAGGCCTGACCGCAGAGTAGCAGACTTTCTGGGTACAGGAATGTGTGAATCAACCAAAGAACAAAACAATTAGCAGGTAAATGAATGAAAGCCCAATTCAAACTGAAATAATTGAGGGTAATTAAAAAAAAAAAAAAAAAAAGAATGGGCTCGGCTCCTGTGGCTCAACGGGCTAAGGCGCCAGCCACGTACACCTGAGCTGGCGGGTTCGAATCCAGCGTGGGCCTGCCAAACAACAATGACGGCTGCAACCAAAAAAATGGCTGGGCGTTGTGGCGGCAGCTACTTGGGAGGCAGAGGTAGGAGACTCGCTTGGGTCCAGGAATTGGAGGTTTCTATGAGCTGTGATGCCACAGTGCTCTATCCAGGGTGACAGCTTGAGGCTCTGTCTCAAGAAAAAAAAAAAAAAAAAAGAATGAATGGATTGGGCACAGCCACTTTGCCAGTTTGCTTTAAGGCTTACATAAGGTAGTAGTTATAGAATGAATCTTCCATTCAACAAATATTTATTCAGCACACACTATGTACCAGGCCTGCTTTAAGACATAAGGTATTTATAATTTCTTTCTGTGTCAATCAGCTTATGCTGATGATGGGGCTAGAGTTTGGGGTGGTGGGAGAGATTCCAAAACTCCTTATCCTGGCAGCTTTTTTGCACACCTGACATGTACAAGGCATATTCTTATTTATTTATTTCTTTATTATTATTTTTTTAGAGACAGAGTCTCACTTTGTTGCCCTCCACAGAGTGCCGTGGCCTCACAGCTCACAGCAACCTCCAGCTCTTGGGCTTAGGCAATTCTCTTGCCTCAGCCTCCTTAGTTGCTGGGACTACAGGTGCCCACCACAACGCCTGGCTATTTTTTTTTGTTGCAGTTTGGCTGGGGCTGGGTTGGAACCCGTCACCCTTGGTATATGGGGCCGGTGCCCTACTCACTGAGCCACAGGTGCCACTCTTATTTTTTTATTTATTATTATTATTTTTTATTTTTTGAGACAGAGTCTCAGTTTGTCACCCTCAGTAGAGTGCTGTGGCATCACAGCTCACAGCAACCTCAAACTCTTGGGCTCAAGTGATTCTCTTGCCTCAGCCTCCCGAGTAGCTGAGCCTATAGGTGCCTGCCACAACACCCAGCTATTTTGTTGTTGTTCTCAATGATGTTTGGCAGGCCTGGGCTGGGCTTGAACCTGCCAGCTCCCGTGTATGTGGCTGGCGCCCTAGTTGCTTGAGCTACAGGGACGGAGCAGACGCCCGGTTATTTTTAGAGATGAGGTCTCGCTCTTTCTTAGGCTGGTCTCAAACCTGTGAGCTCAGGCAATCCACCCGCCTCAGCCTCCCAGATGTGCAAGGTACTTTCAAAGCCATTATTTCCTTTACTTTTCATCCTAGGAATCAGATATTATTGTTCTGGTTTTATTGATGTGGAAACTAAAGCTCAGAGTTGTTAAGTCACTTGCTTAAGATAACGTAGGTGGTAACTTGTGGGTCCTAAATTTGAACTATATTGCCTTTGGCAAAGAAGAAGGGGAGAGAATCGCTTCAGCACCCCTACAGTGTGGGATGATGAGCCAGCTCTTTTCCCGGGGGCGGGGGGTCCTGTCAGGGTCTCAAGCTAGTACTATCCCTATGCCTCAGGAGTCTCTAGTGCAGTAGAGGACCAAAGGACCAAACTCCAAGCAAGACATCTGGGGGTTAAATAGACTCCATAGGGCATGTTGTTTTACCCCACCCTCAAATAGATCAGGAAAGTGAGGCCCAGAGACAGGCAGACACTTGTTCAAGGTCACACAGCCTGTCAGAGGCCCTGCCTCTTATTCAGGAAGAAAGGGGCAAGGCACCAAAGGTGGTGCAGACAAGAAATGCTCAAGGTTGGTTTGGCACCCTTAGTTTAGTGGTTAAGGGCGCCGGCCACATACAGTGAGGCAGGTGGGTTCGGACCCAGCCTGGGCCTGCTAAACAACAACTTCAACAAAAAAAATAGCCGGGTGTTGTGGGGGGTGCCTGTAGTTTTGGCTACTTGGGAGACTGAGGCAAGAGAATTGTTTCAGCCCAAGAGTTGGAGGTTGCTGAGTTGTGACGCCATGACACTCTACCCAGGGCGACGTAGTGAGACTCTTGTCTCCAAAAAGAGAGAAATGCTCAAGGTTTAGAGAAGGCAGAGAAACCTTCCCAGAAGGTTGGGCCTGAGCAAAAAGGAGGACAGAGAGGCCACCAGATGGAAGGATGCCTGGGCAAAGGTGTGAAGATGCGCATTGTTGTGGTGTGGACTGCCAGGGAGGCCCATCCCTGCCCATGCCTGAGGTCAGTCCACATGGACCCCTTCTGCTTGCCCACCCTGGCACCTCCTGAGGCCAACCATTCTGCTGCAGATCTGTTCTCAACATTGCAGTTATTCTTGCTCCTGAGCTGAAATTCTGCCTGGTCAGAGTTCTGTTGTTTGGGGTCTCCTGGCACCAGAGCCACTGAGTGGGGGGCTCTATCAGAGATTTCACCTGTGGATAACCTCCTATCTGTCCTTCAGAATCCTCTGGGAAATCATCCCTTTCCTCTAGCAAAATTTATTCTCTCATTCCTGAGGTCAATCAGCACTTATTAAGTGTCTAGAACAGGGGTCCTCAAACTACAGCCCGCGGGCCACATGCGGCACTGTGAATTGTATTTGTTCCCGTTTTGTTTTTTACTTCAAAATAAGATATGTGCAGTGTGCATAGGAATTTGTTCATAGTTTTTTTTTTTTTAAACTATAGTC
>CAUYRH010043007.1:0-14908 GCA_963574655.1 Perodicticus potto | reverse complement strand
TATCTCAAGAATGGAAGAAAAAGTATCCAATGTACTCAGCCCTACTATGAAGCTAATTTATAGCTTTCATATGAAGGCTAAAACCCAATTATAGCACAAGAATACAGGGAAAAGGGAAAGGGAGGGGAGGGGAGGGGGGAGGATGGGTGGAGAGAGGGCAATTGGTGGGATCACACCTATGGTGCATCTTAGTAGGGTACTGGTGAAACTTATTAAATGTAGAATATCAATGTCTTCATATAGTGATTAAGAAAATGCCATGAAGGCTATGTTTAACAGTACGACCAAAATATTTCAGATTGTGTGTTAAGTCAGCACATTGTGCCCCATGATTGCACCAATGTACATAATTATGATTTAATAAAATTATTATTATTATTTTTTTATTGTTGGGGATTCATTGAGGGTACAAGAAACCATGTTACACTGGTTGCATTTGTTGGGCAAAGTCCCTCTTACAATTGTGTTTTGCCCCCAAAAGGTGTGGCACACACCAAGGCCCCAAGACTCCACCCCCCTTGCTCCTTCCCTGATTTAATAAAATTATTAAAAAAAAATGAAATTTCGAGCTTTAGAATTACACTTTCTATTTAAAGCTTCTTTGGAATTACTGTGTTCCAAGTACAAAAATATAATTACTGATCATATTTGTTTCTGAAATTAAAATAGGTTCATTTTATAAATCTTTCTGAATTAGTATCTTCAAGAAAGTCACGGTCTGTTTTGACGCTGAAGGTTTTATGAATGTAAGTTGTATGATGTCTTTTCCTGCAGCGCCTTTAGCTCCTCCTCAAAACTTGACTTTAATCAACTACACTTCAGACTTTGTGTGGCTGAAATGGAGCCCGAGTCCTCTTCCAGGCGGTATTGTTAAAGTCTATAGTTTTAAAATTCATGAACATGAAACTGATACTATATTTTATAAGGTAGGTTGATATGGTAGTTTGCTTATTTCAAAAATCAGAAATCAGATTAAAATCTTTTGACATGTATGGGAAAAATGGACAAAGATAATCTTTTGAAAACTTTTATTTCCTACAATTGAAAGGTGTATATAGAAAACGCAAGTAAGCATTTGCCAGATATGTGAGCTGAATACTTCATAGATCAATGCACTTAAATTTGTTCTTTCTAGATAGCGAAAGTTTAAGAAATAATGGCATCATTTTGTTAATGCTGAAAAGTATATAGTAATTTCCTTCTGGCTAATTTAAAACCTGTTATAAAATAGGATGTATTTTTTTCTATCTATTGGCAATAGAAGTACTAAGTAATTCTTTTTAATCTTTTCAGAAAAGTGTTTGTACTGCACTCCCGATAATTTTTTTACTTTCAATACTAATTCATTTGCAACACTAAACACCCCTTCTTTCCTTTGTTTTTAGAATCTAGAATCAGTGAAAAATACCCAAGGAACTAATGCAACAAGGAGTCTCCAATATACACCTATGATTTCTCCCATCTAATTGCCAAAATATGTCATAATTAACCAGTATTTATGATAAATTTTTTTTTATTTTTCCCCAAAGCAAATGAAATTCCTTTTAGAAGTTATAGCAAAAAGAGTACAAAATAATTGCAGTAAACATTTCCTCCAATGTCACATGTATAATATTTATGACTATAGTAAATCATTTTTATAGCATATGTGGCTTACAAATGAATAGCAGAAATTAAAAGCAGTGATTAACATTATGTTATTAAAAACAATGGCTTTCTTTCTGGAAACCAATGTATTACTTTAAAATATGATAGGCTGAATAGAATTTTAATTATATTACTCCATAAATCTGGAATCTCTTTCCCAGAAGTGTGACATTTTGTTAATGACACAAAGCCTCTAACCCTTTAGTATCTATCCCTGGTTCAATCTTAACATCTTCTCATTTTTTATTAGCTTTGTCTGTAGGAGTCATTGAGAAATAGATATCAAAAGGACAAAAGAATTCTTTTCTTCAATTAGCTTTATTCTTAACATAATTGTGTCTGGGTATTCAGGTGTGGACATCTATATATGATGGTAACTCCTCAAAATGGCAGTCTCTAATATAGACACCCTGTATCTGGTAAAACGAGGGCACTGACATCAAATTACCCGGTTCAAGTCCTGCCCTTGAGACTTCCTGTGCCCATGGTGGATATGTTAGCTATTATCACTGTTATTGTACATAGCTGTAAAAAAAAGACTGAAAATCTGTTCAGCATTGTGAGAGTGCTCAGCATGAAATAATAGTATGCCAGTATGTGAATATGACAGTAAGTTATATTCTAGGATTTGTAAATACTGTTTCTTCAAGAGAAACATGCCATTAATATGTCACTAGTTGCAAAAATTTAATCTGTACCATAAACTATCAAATATAACATTTTTGGGGGGAGAATAGCCTTATTTTTTGAAAACAACTACTTTTTATCACTTCTTTATATGTCTATTTTCTCTTTTCGTCAATTTCCGTAATCTCATTTTCTTTCAAATTCCTTTCAATACATTCTCATGCTGCTTTATTCCTGCCTTCCCATTCAGCTGGCTGTATCTGCTCTCCTCCCTCTGTTTAGCTTCTCTCCTAGTGTGCTGTTCTACTTCCCTTTGCCTTTCATCTATGTCCCAACAGTATCAGTTTCTACTATTTTCTGTTTTTGTATTTTTTTTTTCTATTTTCAAATTATACAGGGTGGACATAAAGGTCATGTGCAATTGAAGATAGTTTAGCATAGTAGATTGCGCGTGAACTGTATGGACACCCTGAAGGTGGGTTTGGGGAGGCAGAATAGCTCCTGAACCACTTTAGACGTTCCCGTTGAGTCACTGACAGTGAGATCAGTAAATAACTCAGACGTGCTCAAACAAATTACTTATTTAGGCAAAGTTCTGTAATTCCTCAAAACAGCAACCTTAACGTAGACATCCTTATGTCTGGTAAAACAAGGGCTCTGACATCAAATGACAGGGTTCAAGTCCTGCCTTAGAGACTTACTGTGCATATGATAAGAATGTTGGCTATTATCGCTGTTACTGTACATAGCTTTAAAAAAGATAAACAAATCTGTTCAGCATTAAGGTAGCGTAGCAGCATTAAGCATGAAAAAACACTATGCCATTATGTGAATATGAGAGTAAGTTAATTCTGGGATTTGTAGTATTTAGAATAGGTTTGTAAGTTTTCACCACTTGCGTCCCTGTCTCACACCATCCTCTTATGTAAATCTGTTAACCACACAATAAGGTACCTTTGCACTTATTGCTATGATCTCTTGGGCTCAGTCATTTTCTAGATACTGTCCCTATGTAACCAAAATCAAAATTTACTTGTTTTGTGTTTTGTTTCTCCACATTTAGGGATTGTAGATTTCTCTAGTTAATAGAAAAATTCCTTCATAGCAAGTTCTATCTCTATGTGTCTTTATGAACCCATGGTCATCTAGTAGTATGCCCTGTAAATAGTAAGTAGGAAAGAAAGAGAATAAAAGGGGGAGATTCGGTAAGTCCCCAAAGAATGACAGTGACTACCCAGTGATTTTAAGAGTCTAATTGTAAGTACCCCAGGTGTTAATTGCTAAATTTTTGGTGCTAAAATGTTTAATAAATAATCAATATAACATATTTTGTCAAATGTAATGTAATATTCTTAAACTTACACCACATAGGAGGGTTTTTTCTCTTTTCATAAGGATAATTCATCAATCTTCACTGCTCTTTTGGTTAGAAGGATTATATTTATGTGAAAATTTTATATTTAATGGTAAAATTTTCTATGAGAAAGCACATTCTTCCTTGAGCAACTGTGATATTCTTTTGTTCTTTCTCATTTCTCATTGTGTCAACTTAGAAAGTGAGGAGTTGGCTAGAAAATCTCCCAATTTTAGGTTCATGGAAGCAGAGTTTTTTTTTTTCACTCTGTATTCCCAATGCCTACATACAATAGCTGAAGAATAAATTAATTTACACAGGAGTGTGGTGTGTATTAAAAAATGAATTTAGATAAATTCAAGAAAAATCAAGTATCTCTGACCACCCACAAGTTGGATTTAAATTTGGGGACTTTCATTTTAGCAAATTTAAAAGAAATAATTATATAATTCCAAGTAAAAGTCAGGAAACAAAATGAAAACATAATACTTTATTTGTTAATTAAAACTATGCTTATTAAACACAGGTTAAATTTGAGATGGAATAGTTTTGATGTATTAAAATAATTCTTCCAATGTCAACCAAATTTTTTTATAATGCATTGTGACTAAGAATTTTTTCTCTACTTTTCAGAACATTTCAGGTTTTCAAACTGAATCCAAACTCATTGGGCTGGAACCAGTAAGCACCTACTCCATCAGCGTATCTGCCTTTACCAAAGTCGGAAATGGCAATCAATTTAGTAATGTAGTAAAATTCACAACCCAAGAGTCAGGTTAGACAAAGTTTTTGAACCTAACATATTTCCTTTATGTTTAACACATTTACTTTCCTCGTCTCCGTTTATGTCATGAAATATCATTATTACTAAATAATAGACTATTAGCCCACTGAAAGAAAGTTGAATTTTAGGACTTTAAAGTCAGGGTGGGTCTTGTCTGAAATTATATAGTGTTTTTGTGTTTCTACATACATATTTACATGTGATTTTCCCTTTCAAACTGAGGAAGTTGAAATAAAAGACTAGTTTCAGAATAAAGTAGTTTTCTAGATATCTGTGAAAATAACCTAATTCTTAGGACCATCTGGAGTTCAAGAGGAGTCATTAACTAGCTATCACTTTTAACAGATTGATTTAGGTATAAAGCAAAATCTATGATTTTCTTTAGGAAGATGAGTTGTGACATTTGAAGAGCGTGAGTCACTACATGAGCCCTCTCCTTCCATAGTCCCGTGTTAAGATGTGGAAGGCACCGTGACGTGCTCTGGGCCTGATTTATCAGCAGTTTACCTAGTTGTGACATGAACATTCACAGATCGTGTCCATGTTTTGCCTTTGTGTGTACATTGAGTAGTTTTATTGATGACCTATTTATTAATGGCTTAGAAATGAGACATGAACTTTTCTTTATCTTAACTGGGCCAATTTTTTTGTTTTTCCGAAACAGAGTCGGACCAGGCTAGGATGCTATGGTGGCCTCAGCCTACCTTGCAGCACCTAAAAGTCCTGAGTTCAAGTGATCCTCTCGCCTCAGCTTCTTGAGTAGTTGGGACTACAGGTGCCCACCTCAATGCCTGGCTAATTTTCTATCATTAGTAGAGACGAGGTCTTGCTTTTGCTCAAGCTGAGCTCCAGCCATCTCTCACCTTGACCTCCCAGAGTGCTAGGATTACAGGCATGAGCCACTGTGCCCGGCCTGAGCCAATCACTTAAGAACACATTTTCCTTATTTATTCTTTGCTGTCGATGTTTATTGAATGAGCACAAGATTCTATTCTAGTCATTTCTTTCAGGCCCATTAGGATGCACCTCCTGTTGTTTTAGTGAATTTCTAAATTGACATCAGTGACTACTCACTGCTAACACTGTCATTTTTGCATATCCAAAACATTTTTCACATAGTGTGCCTCTAAGACAGGCTAAATAAATAAATTTATAATGGGTAAAGTACATACTATGAAGTCATGGTCTAGATTTGAATCCAAGTTCCATGACTTACTAGTTGTATAATCTTGGCAAAGGCCCATGACTCCTTTAAGCCTTTTTTCCCTTAACAGAAAAAAATACACAGCAGTAGCCATCTCACAAGCTGTTGTCAAAAGTATTCAACCTGTATGTGTATAACGCACTTAGTAGATTGTTGAATGCACAGTAGATGATCCATAAATATTTCTGTTGCTGGCATTCCCATTTTACAGATGAAGACACCATGACTCAGGCAGATTAGATGAAAAGGACCATGAGAAAATGAGTAAAGAGCTGACTAGAACGTTAGCCTTCTGACATCAAGTGGACAGTGTGCATGGTTATAGAAAATGCATGTTGCAAATGAGTGACAGTTTATAAAAATATTCAACTTATAAAGAAAAAGTATTTTAAAGATATTTATATATAAGGTTAATAAAAATCAAGACTAATCTTGTAGAAAGCACCCTGTAGACCAACAAATATTTTTATCAGTAAGACAAAATTGTTCTATAAAATTCTATGCTCTGATTGGTTAAATAAAATAAAATATTTATCATAAGGGCTAGAATAACCACTGGTTAATTATTTTGAGGTTCACAGAGTTAGTGAAGTAGATGTCCACAGGGTCCAAGTTTATAAACTAAATCTAAGCAAATCTTCAATTGTCTCATGTTATTTTATGAAAATAATTGTTACATGTTTTTGAAACTATGGAAGTGAATAGTTGATGATATTTAATTTCCAGGTTCCTTGATCAGCACATAAATTATCTTTTCTTTAATTGAACACATTACCGTAGTGTTTTTGCCTAGTCGATGCCTTTATTTTACGGAAGAAGAAAGGTTCACAAGAAATCAATTTAGACCAAGGGAGAGTATTGCAGGCAAGTCAGAGGTTACTCGAATACACTTTAAGTCACTATGTTTTATATAATAGTAGCAGGTTACTTTTTTTTGATGTTCATTATTTTTAATCCATGAATTGACTACATGCTAATTTCCTGCTACCATTGTCTTCTTACTGTAATAAGAAAAGGTATTCTATAAATGTCCTCTGATATGATCGGTTCAATATTGCAAGGATTAATGAAATAGCATAAAAAAAATGTGCACAGCCATCTGAGTGAGCGTATGTTAAGAACGTCTTAAGCACACATTGAAAAGTTGAAATATTAAACATGATTTTAAATGTGATTAATAAACATGATTAATAAACATTAAAATCATTAAACATGACTTTATCTAGTAACCACATGATTCAATCACTTATCTACTACTATATGTATATACATTTTAACTTTGGGCATATGTTTATCTCTTAAGTTCCAGATGTTGTGCAGAATATACAGTGTTTGGCAACTAGCTGGCAGTCAGTTTTAGTGAAATGGAATCCACCCAAAAAGGCAAATGGAATAATTACTCATTATATGATAACACTTGAAAGGAATTCTACAAAAGTCTCTCCCCAAGATCACATGTACATTTTCACAAAGCTCCTTGCCAATACCTCATACGTCTTTAAAGTGAAAGCTTCAACCTCAGCTGGTGACGGGGATGAAAGCACGTGCCACATCAGCACACTACCTGAAGCAGGTAACTAATGAGAAACAGGTAACTAACCTGAAACAACCAACTAACATGAAACATGTGTCTAATTGTGGATTGTGTCATACAATTGTCAAAACAATTAGTCATCTTTATAGTACATT
The DNA here is from genome assembly GCA_963574655.1 of Perodicticus potto. Taxonomy (NCBI): domain Eukaryota; kingdom Metazoa; phylum Chordata; class Mammalia; order Primates; family Lorisidae; genus Perodicticus; species Perodicticus potto. The sequence goes on along the minus strand of CAUYRH010043007.1, from coordinate 7,603 downwards.
TATCTAATGATACAAGACACATATTAAAAATGACACCATATTCTTTTTTAACTCGTGTGTCGCCTGAGTATCAGCTGTGATTTTTTTCCCCACAATATTGAGGGATTGAAAGGAGGAAAAAAAGGAGAGAAAATCTGCTTTACTGTGTTTCCACAAATGTTAAAAATATCCACTTACTGATTTTTGCTTTGTCATATTTGAAAGAAGGAACAAACATGCGATCCTTTTGGTCTGTATTTTTTTCTTAATTGTTTTTATGAAATGCTTTCCTGGACTCTAAAGTTTGCAGTATCAGACTCCTTTTCATTCATTTTCTTCCCTGCATCCTAGTCTTTACCTTTCATGTTATTTGAATAAACTTATCTGGGTCGCTAAGCTCTGGCCAGCAAAAGACTTTCTCACTCTCTATCAGTTGCTCCACTATGACATTATGCTCTGTCCTAATCTCCTTCAACCTTTTACTTTCTCCCTATTCTACCCACTTATGTAAATTAATACTCAATTATTTCCTGGTAACATGACTTCCCTGGATGTGTGGCCTAATGGGCACTGTGGATATTGGCATAATTATTAACCTCTGGCACAACTAGATTTTTTATCTTGGAATCATCTTTCAACTCTTCTCCCCTTTTGAAATCTGCATCACTTAATTTTACTGTATATTTCTATCCTTGAGGCTACAAACCCAGAACTTCAAGACAAAGTCTTCCTTCTCTCTGATTTCAGCATCAAACTCAGCATCCTTTCCTTCTCATCCTCCCAATGGAATCTTCCTTTGAACTACAGTGTTCCCCTTTCCAGGCCGGAATGATTGCATTTCAACAACATCTCTTGCTCCCTTGATTCCATACCAGGCCATTGTCATTCATTGTCCAGGAATATTCCTAACTCTGAGAAGACCCCACTGTTGTTTTTCCAAAGATGCCGGTTGCTGAATATTGCTAGAAAAAAACAGAAATGGTTCTGGTTTGATCAGATAAATTCCTTTTCCACAGCTGCTCTCTAATCTGTGTATTCCTTGTTTATACTTTATAGGAAACATGTTTATACTCTCCATACCATAGGAAAATTTTGCTTTCTTTCTGTATCTAGTCTTCTCCCTCTATCATCCATATTTGATCTTATTACCTATTTGTTTTTTAATTTTTTAATTATTATGAATACATAATAGTTGTATATATTTAAAGCACACATATGTTGTTTTGATATAGGCATACAATGTGAATTAATCAAATCAGGGTAACTGAGGTATCTACCTCAATTGGGGTATCCCAGCCTCTGATAACCATCATTCTACTCTCTTTCTCCATGAAATCAATTGTATTTAATATTTGGCTCCCACATATGAACAAGAACATGTGGATTTGTCTTTCTGTGTTTGCTTTATTTCATGTGACATAAATTTTCTTCTGTTCCATCTATATTGTTGCAAATGACAGGATACCATTCTTTTTGTCACTATATAATATTCCATTGTGTATATGTACCACAATTTCTTTATCCATTTATCCATTGATGGACCCTTATATTGATTCTAAATCTTGGCTGCTGTGAATAGAACTGCAGCAAACTTGGGAATACAGGTATCTTTTCAATATGCAGAATTTTCCAGCTTTGGATATATAGCCAGCAGTGGAATTGCTGGGTCATGTGGTAGTTCTGTTTTTAGTTTTCTGAGGTCCCTTCACACTCTTTTCCTTAGTGATTGCACTCATTTACAATGTCATCAACAGTGTGTGACGGTTACCATTTTTCCACATCCTTGCCAGCACGTATAATTTTCTTTTTGATAAAACTCATTTTTGGGGGGACAGATGTTAACTCATTGGAGTCTAGATTTGCCTTTCTATAGTGACTAATGATGTCAAGCATTTTTTGTGTACCTGTTGGCCATTTGTATGTCTCCTTTTGAGAAGTGTCTATTCAAATCCTTTGTCCATTTTTCAATTAGATTATTTAATTTTTTTCTGTTGATTTATTGGAGCTCTTTATTTGCTCTTATTAGTTATTTTATTGATACTACCAACAACATTGATTTTCCCTCTTTTACTTAAGAGTTTATCCATATCTTTATGGGTCACAACCCCTTTGTAACAATGAAAATACATCCTGCATATCAGATATTTACATTGCGATTCATAAAAGTAGCAAAATTACAGTTATGAAATAACAATGAAAATAATTTTATGATTGGGAGTCACCACAACATGAGGAACTATATTAAAGGGTCACGGCATTAGGAGGCATTAGGAAGGTTGACTGATTTACACTCTCTAAATAACCTCTCTAGAACATTACTCTATCAATTTATTCTACTCTCTCTTGCATTTTATTTTATATCTCTGTCTCTTGTTGCATATGCACTCAAATTGTTGAACCATTTTGGCATATCACTTCCAAACGTAAAGAACTTATGTTACATTAAATCTCCTTCTTTTCCTCATTTTTTATGCCAGATCTTGACAGTACATTAGACCCCCAAGTCTCATAGTTTTACATAATTCCTTTCTCCATCTCTCCTACATATAATCAGATATTATGAGTTCAGTTCCATCCCAGCTCTAAAATTTGCCCCTTCTGGAATTCCCACTTGACTGCCACCAATGTATATCATGCTCTTGTTGCTTCTGGTAATACCATCCTAACTAGCCTTATCAGCAACACAACTTTGGTCTCATGTTTCCACCTGCTCACTTTAATTAAGTTGGTTCTAACATAAAATTTTGTCCATGTATGCATTGGCAGTTGAAGTTTATTACCTGGAGAGTAAAGATTAGACATGTATATTTGGAGATCTGAAGCCTAGAGGTAATAATGAAAGGCATAATGCGTAGGAGATGCTTCAGAATACTCCAGATGTTTTATTTACTTTTTTTTTTATTAAGATCATGAATACATTTATGCATATGTGGGGTACAATGTATTGATTTTTTAATACAATCTGATGTGCTTACATCAAACCAATCAACATAGCTTTCGCCTCATTTACTTGATTATTGTATTAAGACATCTATGTTCTACATTTGACAGATTTGACTTATACCCTTGCAATATGCTCCATAGGTGTGGTCTCGCCCTTTACCCTCCCTCTATCAAACCTACCCCCTCCTCCCCTCCCTTCCCACTCCATTTCTCTCATTAGCAACATAATATATCCTATAATTCATTTGTAATTGGAATTTTGTTTCTCGTAGCTCTTCGTTCTTATATCCTTCCATTGCATCTTCTCATATAAGTGACACCTCCTGTCAAACTTCTATTATTTAGCATGACAGATTTCATTTATTCAACTCTGAAAAACATTTATTTTTTATTTTTTTATTGTCTTTATTATTAAATCATAGCTGTGTACAATAGTGCAATCAAGGGGTACAATGTGCTGGTTTCATGTACAATCTTAACTATTTTCATCAAACTGATTAACATAGCCTTCCTGCCATTTTCTCAGTTATTATATGAAGACATTTGTATTCTGCATTTAGTAAGGTTCACCTGTGCCCTTCTAAGATGCACCATAGGTGTGGCCCCACCGATTATGCTCCCTCCACCCCAACCTGCCCCCTCCCCTCCCTACCCTTGCCCCTTTCCCCATATTCTTGTGTTATAGTTGGGTTATACCCTTCATACGACAGCTATAAATTTATTAAGCACCTGCTGTTGAGTAAAAATTGACACATTCTTTTCTTCAAACATGTTCAATGTTTTTTACCTGCTTAGCTTCTTTTAGATATATTCTTCTTTTTCCTTTCTGTGTCATACAAAATTGTATTCATTCCTAGAACTAGAGTAAATGTGACTTCCTTATTAAAACCATCAATAGCATATGAAACTTTAAAACTGCATACTCCTGAATTTCACTCCAGACTTGCTGAATCATAGCCTCAAAGAGTGAAGCCTAGCAATCCATACATTTAAGCATTACTCCAGCTTATTCTGATACTATGTAAGTTTAGAGTGTAGTAGAGTAGTAGTAGTTTAGAAGTAGTAGAGTGTTACTCAAGAATTTTTAAGACCAGTTAGTGTCAGAAAGGTCCACCAAAGAGTAACAGGTTCTTCCCAGTGGGTGGGCAGCCTAACTTTGTTATATGAAATCTGAGAGTAGAAAATGTTTTGAATCTAGGCAGGTGCTCTGGTAGCAGGTAAAATGGTCTTCATTATTGGACAAGAGCTGAGTCTTAGAGAACTGGGAAATAAAATGCAGGACAATAATTCTGAAGTAAATGAGAGAGGTGCAGGAATAAGCCAGAGAACTCATTATTACCAAATTCACCAGTACTCAATGTGATAGCTTAGACAGAAGAATGAAGCAGGAATTTAATTAGTAGAATGGAGATACATAATCAAAGTGGCAATATATACTTGTTATACAGCTGCTTGAATTTAAGTTCTAGATCTTTGTAATTGGGAGTTTGAATCGGATCTTCTCAGTATTAAAAGGCAATGTAGATGAGGAATGAATGGATTCTAAATCAAAGAATTAGGCAGTTATTGGACATGTTATACGATCTATTCCTTTACTTCTAAAGACCATTGCTTCTCAAAGTTTGGACTTTTGGCTATGCCTCAGAATGTGCATCCCTGAGCCCCTACTCCAGACTCATAGAATCAGAATTTGGGAATTAGGACTCAGAAATATTCAGGTAAAACATTGCTGAATTTAGGAACCATTTAATTCTACTGTAAACTTTTTACTTGTAGAAACCATGTCTTGTTTGTGTTTGCTTTACTCACAGTTCCCAGGGAAAGCCCTGGGCATTACAGGCACTCAAAGGTTTGTGGAAATAAGAAATGTATGGTTTTATTCTAAAATTCATTATTTTTTCATAGAGCTTTTTACTCCATTGCTATATATTATTTTCACATTATATTTCACATTTGCCAGGAGTATTTTCTCTTAGGCAAATCTAAAAATTCTTTCAATTAAGGAGAGTCACTCATATGAAACATGACTATTGACTGCTGCTAAAATAACATTTAAATAATTTTTTCATCTTCAAATTTTGAGTCTAGTATGGAAGTATATTTATGATGACAGCATTTATCAGGTAATTAACTTTAATTTTTCAGGATTCACATGAATTTGTTGATGAGAGGTTAGGAAGAGCAGGAAATTCATTGTTCAAATGGAAACAGTTTTATATCTGTTTGCAAACTTCGAATTTATGGTGAACTAAGATTATTTACTGTGGATAGTCAACTCTGAGTCACTGACTCTGTACTTAATTTTGACATAAAGTGAAACCAAATTTGGCTCAATCTCTCACTGCTAAGTGTCTGACCTTAACATTCCTTTGAGGGATTATTTGTTTTCTGTTTTTTTTCAGTGTAAACTTGGTCATAATTGGACACAGAGGAACATGTATCATAATGACTGAATTTATGAGGAGATTAGTGTTTGGTGTTTAAACTTTTTCCATTGTCCTAGCCAATCATGTTGGAATTGGGCAGTATAGCTAAAGACCCTTAAGTACAAAAGGCCCTGTACTTTTAACAGGATTTTGTATCAAAATATACCAAAAAAGTAATATAGCAAGTCCATGTACATGCAAGACTTAACTTTAGAAACTGTAATTGGCTCGAAATGTGTTTGTGCATTTATTTCTTTTAATAGCAAAACTTGGTAAATGTCTTGATTGAATATTTAGTTTTAAAAACTTGATTTTTTTGGTAGAAGATAATTTTTCAGCTTGGTTTCAGTCAAAGCTGTTCTAAATTCTGTAATTTGGAACTAAAAGAGAAAAATAAGCTATTTCCCTCAAATGCTAAAAAAATTAATGGACAGAAAAGTAAATTCAGAAGTTGTAGTTTCTAGGAGCATTCTTTTCACTTCTTTATTAGCTTTTTTGTCCAATTGGAGTTATCAGGCATGTGCATGAACCCACTGGAAATCCACTGAGCTTGTAAATATATCAGCTATAATTGTAAATATGTACGGTACAATTGACTAGGAATGTGTTTAATTTGCCTGTTAATTTTACCGCTCTTGTTTCTATTAATATTCCTGTACTATTTTCATAACACATATATAAACTGTCAATCCTCTTCTGCAAAGCCTTGACCATCTCTCCCTTAAAAACTATTTAAGAACTGTAGGTGCTATGAACTTTATTGGGATTATCATTTTGTGGACTTCCCCAAGCAGTCCTGAGATTACTCAGTAAACTGATCTCTGCTTACCAGCTAAATTAAAAAATTTATATTTATTTGAAACGATGTATGCCATTCTTATGTACCATTTAGTAGACTGAATGTGGGCAGTAAAAGTGTTTCTCACTGTTGCAAATTAATGTACTAACTCAAAAGTTCATTTTTCTTTGTCTGCATCCCATTTACATTGCTCCCCTCACCTGTCTCTTGAGTTGAGATGGGAAGTCAAAGATGCAGGAGAGTTGTAGGATTCCATTTGTTCTTAAACAAGTGAATTAACAAATTCTACTTACTAGGGAGCAATTGCTTAAAGCACAAAAGACATTATAGTTGCTTGTCACAAGTCAGAGAGAAATAACTATTAGTACTGCTAGTCTAATTGAAAGTCTGGTGTTGTATAAAATATCTTTCAAATTGACTGACTTATTAAATGTAACTTTATTATCAAGAATTACAATCAGATGAAGAGTGTCTATTTACACTTCTTATAATGCAGTGAACGCATGACCAATATATACTAATTTACTGCTTGTACAGTCTCTGAGTTTTGAGTTCAAGACCCACATTTCAGTTTCATATGGCATTGAGGATCTCTGCCCTGCACTTCCAAATAATTCAACTATCATTATAAAAACATATCTAATACATATAACAATTAAATATAAGCCTACATAATAAGTTGATTATTTTGTGGCTTAAAGACTGAATCAAATAGAATTCAGGAGAAATACAAACAATTGAAATATGAATTGGATGTTCCTAATTAATAGCTTCAGGATTGCTTTACATGACAAGTCTAGAACCAATAACCTAATTAGAAGAGGATGAGATGGTACTAATATATCTGTCTTGAACCTTGAATTTCATAGGCAGGTACATTAATATTTACATAGATTATCTGATATGGAGCAATAAAAGTCAATATTTATAACTTTTCTTTTTCCTAAATATAGTATGCAAAATTGACAATGGAATATGTCAGAGAACATTCTATTTGAAAAGTGTTGGATAATGGGGTTAAACAGATCAGAGATTACAGGTGGACTAAAGCATTCATGGTAAGCTACACTGCGGCACCCTCACTAGTCATAAAAATAGTGAAACTTATGGAGGAAAACAAATAGGAGTTCCAAAATACAGCAAGAGAAGACATATAGCTGATAAAGATAGATAGTATGAGGGATTGGGCAGAGATAGAAGCCCGACTAGAGTAAAGAGATTTTATTTTATTTTATTTTTTTTGAGACAGAGCCTCAAGCTGTCACCCTGGATAGAGTGCCCTGGCATCACAGCTCACAACAACCTCCAATTCCTGGGCTCAAGCGAGTCTCCTGCCTCTGCCTCCCAAGTAGCTGGGACTACAGGCGCCCGCCACAATGCTCGGCCATTTTTTGGTTGCAACCGTCATTGTTATTTGGCAGGCCCGGGCTGGATTTGAACCCATCAGCTCAGGTGT
>CAUYRH010043006.1:0-16180 GCA_963574655.1 Perodicticus potto | reverse complement strand
ATTGTCAGGCTTTGTGGCGGGCACCTGTAGTCCCAGCTACTTGGGAGGTGGAGGCAGGAGACTCACTTGAGCCCAGGAATTGGAGGTTGCTGTGAGCTGTGATGCCACGGCACTCTATCCAGGGTGACAGCTTGAGGCTCTTGTCTCAAAAATAAAATAAAATAAAATAAAATAAATAAAAGAGTTGGGTGGAGGTGAGAGTTTCAGATTGGACTCCTATGTGCTGGGTGCTTAGCTTTCATTCCCTTATTTAATCCTCCTGGAGACCCTCTTAGTAGATATCAAGGTGCCCATTTTATAGAAGAGGAAACAGGCTTGGAAATATTCACTCCAAATTTGCTCATAGCCAAGGCCAGGAAAGACACTAACAATAATCGTAACAATTATTGTTAGTATCAGTGACCATAATAACACTTAACACCAAGAGCAATAATGTATCATCATCCTAAGTGTTGCGGGTGGACCAGGGTGCTAGGAACCATCACATGTTTTCTTGTGGGGTCTTCACCATGACACTGTAAATCCAGGAGTTCGAGGCCCCACAGCCAAGGCACAGCTGAGCTGCCATTCATTCAAGCTGACCCAGAGCCATTCTTTCCCCAGCCCACTGTCCACCGTGAGGCCATTGTGGGCAGATACTTGCACTTCATCAATATTCTTACTTCTGGATTGGTGCCTATAGCACAGTGGTTACGGTGCCAGCCACACACACCCAGGTTGGCGGGTTAGAACCTCGCCCCGGCCAGCTAAACAACAACGACAACTGCAACAACAATAACATAGCTGGGCACTGTGGCAGGTGCCTGTAGTCCCAGCTACTTGGGAGGCTGAGGCAAGAGAATTGCTTAAGTCCAAGAGTTTGAGATTGCTGTGAGCTGTGATGCCACAGCACTCTACCAAGGGTAACATAGTGAGACTCTGTCTCAAAAAAAAAAAAATTCTTGCTCCTTTCATGTGCATACCTCAGGTACAGAGCTGGCTTTGGCACCAGGCTAAAACAAGCCAACAGCCCGGCATTTGGCCAAGGGCTGGGATGCACACTGTAGTTACCCTGGACCTATGCTCACCACAGGCTGCACTCAAAGCTCACCTGTCACTTCTTCTAATTATGGCACGACCAGACCCAGGTAAACAGTAAACCATTGCCAGAGGACAGCTTTATTGCACACCCACTAGGAGCCTGGCAATGTCCCAGTGCCACATATGCCTGCCAGTTGGAGTACGTGGCATCAGAACTTCCCTGTAAGGGGTGTGCAGATTGTCCACTCAGGACCCGGCTCCAGCAGAAGCATCAAAGAAGTCCAGATGTCTCCCGTATGTCAGGGGTATCCTTCAGATGCCCTGGTGCTTGTGGCAGCTCCACACCGTCTCATGCAGACCTCATTCATGTGTCTGCCTCCTCTCCCATTTTGGGGAGAGGCACATCATCTCCTTCCCAGCAGTCCAAGGCAGTGGGGGCTTTACCCACAGCGATTTCTAACTGGTCTGAGATGGGGCCAGGCTCTAAGGAGGTCTGGATTCAGAGTCCACAGAGGAATGCTAATCTAAGCAAATGAGAGGCAGAAAAACAGAGAGGGCCAGAGCTTGCCCAAAGCCACACAGACCACTCAAATCAATCCTCTGACATTGTTTTTCCTTAAATACAATACTATAATCATCAACCCAGGTCTGGATCCTCCCCCTGCCACTCTGAACTTCCAGCAAACCTCTGAACTTCCTCTGGACAATGAGAGTAATAACACTAAGATTCCTACAAGGGTGAGATCATGCATGCTAGGTGCTTAGCACAGTGCCTGGAACGCCAAGGGTGCTCCACACACATTTGAAGATGTGGCAGCCAGCAATCCTACCTCCCGAGTTTTTCACCCTGTATAATTCTCTCTCAAGCTGTGTCAGGGCTGGTCTGTGTGACCGAGAGAATACAGCAGAGGTGATAGTATGTCATTTCCAAGATCAAGCTGTAAAAGACACTGCAGTTTCCATCTTGTCTCTCTCTGACCACTTGGTCTGAGGGAAGCCAGACACTGTGCTGTGAGCAGCCCTATGATGAGTCCCATACAGCCGGCAACTGAGACCCCTTTACTAGCCACATGAGCAAGCTTAGAAGCAAACTGTCCAGCACCAGTTAAGTCTTCAGATGACTGCGCCCTGGCTGGTAGCATGACTGCACCTTCCTGAGTCTAAGGACTCTAAGACTCTAAGCCAGAACCAAGCAGCTTAGCCACTCCCAAATTCCTGACCCTCAGAAACAATATGAGAAAATAATGAGATAATAAAAAGTGTGGAGGTAATTTGTTAGGCAGCAATAAATAACTAATACATAGGAAGACATGAATAAAAAGATAAAATCACTTCACCAGTCTGTACTAATGGCCCCATATCCTAAACATTCCTGACTCAAGTCAGAAGAGGTCCTTCCTCTCACATGCACAACCCTAAGGCTCCACAGCTGGTTCCTTTTCATTCATTTATTCACCAACCAAACATATGTCAAGCACTTCCTCTCTGCTAGACTGGGGTTCATGTCTCACGACACAGAGACCCTGTGCTCACAAGAAGGTACCCTGAGTATATGCTGGGGGCAGCCAATAGATATGCACCCCACCCCCAGCAACAGTATTACGTATCAAATTTTGGGCCAAGGGCACCAAAGAGGGGCACATGCATCCAATAGGGGATTCCTCCAAGGAGAGGATCAGAGATAACCACAAAGATCTAGATACCCACATGGTAACTGCAATGTAGCTTATCCAAAAACAGATCTCAATGTCCAACAATAAGCAAGGGTGACAGTTATCAAACTGCTCACGACACTCCAGGCATGCTGCTCAGAGTCCTACGTGGGGTAGGGGATCAATGACATGATGCACAAAGCCTGTGAGGTTAGTTCTATTGTAATCCTCATCTAAGCCCCATGAAAAATCTGCGGACAGAGAGAGCCCTCAGTTGGCCAGGAGCAAGAGCAGGGTGTGAGCCACATCGGTCCGATGGAGTCAAAAAACAAATCAAAGGATACTCTCCTGTCACTTCAATTAGACGATCACTCTAGATCAGTGGTTCTCAACTTGCCTAATGCTGCGGCCCTTTAATACAGTTCCTGTGGGTCGAGACCCATAGGTTAAGAACCACTGCTCTAGATTGCTAAGTGAAAAAACGATACATGGCTCGGCGCCTGTAGCTCAGCGGCTAGGGTGCCAGCCATGTATACTGGAGCTGGCGGGTTCGACCCCAACTCAAACCTGCCAAACAATGACAACTAAAACCAAAAATAGCCGGGCACTGTGGCAGGCACCTGTAGTCCCAGCTACTTGGGAGGCTGAGGCAAGAGAATCGTTTAAGCCCAAGAGTTTGAGGTTGCTGTGAGCTGAGATGCCACGGTACTCTACCCAGGGCGGCAGCTTGAGACTTTGTCTCAAAAAAAAGAGAAAATAAAAAACGGCTCATTATCACAACACAATGTACAATATAAAACCAGTTTTTCAAGGTGAAAGAGTTCTTCCCTCTGAACACACACACACACACGCGACAATTAGAGCAGACTCAGATATTTACTATAGTCATGTGTGATAATAGGATTAGGTGCAGATTTTTTTTTCATTTTGTGTTTTTCTATCGTTCTGAACTTCTGCATTTATCATGTATTTTTTTTAAACTTCTCTCAAAAACAAAAAATCCCTTCAAAAGAGTGGGAAATTTGTCAGGCAGGGATGAATCCTATTTCTTCTCCCTCAGGAGCTGCCACAGAGGGCTGTAGGGACCAGGTTCTCCAGAAAGGGTTGGTGGTTCAAAGGGAGAAAATAGACATTTCTTCCCGTTCCGAACTGAAGACTGACAAGGCAAACCCTGATTCCAATCAGCCATGGCTTAGCACATCCCAAGGTCCAGTGAAGGTCGGCTGAGCTCCAGGGACTGAGAGCTGGAGACACAGTTTCTCATCAGATAGTTACTGGTATCAGGAGGCCAGAGTTTCCAAATAGGAAAGGTAAAAATAGTCTGAATGAGTCTCCTAAACCAGATACTTAGACTCAGAACTGCTTCTGGCTCCCCCTTTCTTCTGCCCCCAGTCTAGTCTCCAAATACCATCTGACCCTCTGTCTCTATCATTGCTGCCCAAGCCAGATCACAACCCCTCACATTTGGACGCCAGTTCACCAGCTCACCTCTTCACTTTGCCACATCCTAGGCAGGATTAACTCTCCTTAAGTCACCCTTGCTCAAACTTGTCCATGGCTTCCAATGGAAAAGTTTCCATGGAAACCTTATTAAAAATGAAGTTTAGGGCTCGGCGCCTGTAGCTCATTGGCTAGGGTGGCAGCCACATACACTGGAGCTGGCGGGTTTGAATCCAGCCCCGGCGTGCCAAACAACAATGACAACTACAAAGCAAAAAAAAAAAAAAAAAAAAATAGCTGGGTGTTGTGGTGGGCACCTGTAGTCCCAGTTACTTGGGAGGCTGAGGCAAGTGAATCGTTTAAGCCCAAGAGTTTGTAGTTACCGTGAGCTGCAATACCATGGCACTCTACCCAGGGCAATAGACTCTGTCTCAGAAAAAAAAAAATGAAGTTTTGGCTTGCACCTGTAGCTCAGTGGCTAGGGCACTGGCCACATATACCGGGGCTGGCAGCTTAGAACATAGTCTGGGCCTGCCAAAGAACAATGACAACTACAACAAAAAAATAGCCAGGCATTGTGGCAGGCACCTATAGTCCCAGCTACATAGGAGACTGAGGCAAGAGAATCGCTTAAACTCAAGAGTTTGAGGTTGCTGGGAGCTGTAATGCCACTGCATTCTACTAAAGGTGACAAAGTGAAACTCTGTCTCAAAAAAAAAAAAAAATGAAGTTCACAAAAACAAAAATAACAACAAAAGATAAAAGAGTAACAAAAAAAAAAAAAAGAAAAGAAAAGAAAAGAAAGAAGTTGTTTCCTAGGTCAGATAACCAGAAATCTTGACTTAGCAGGTCTGGAAGGGAACTCAGAAATCTTCATTTTAAATAATGATACTAATATCCCCTAGTAAGTACCCACTAAGAAACCAAAGCCTGGAGAAATGAACTTCCCCCTGAATTCCAAAGGCAGCCTCTGCTTGGGATAGTCACTTCAGGTAGACATAACTCCCTGGATTCATGTTTCAGCCAGAAATCAGCCCAATCATAAATAACCCCAGCTTGCTGAAATGGTAACCCCAACATGATGTTAAGCACAGTTCATTAGAGTGGAAAAAACTGTTTGTTACTAAGTGTCTTGCCACACTCCACAAAGTTTAGAATTGAAAACAGAGATCAAAAACAAATCAAACTCACTGTATTATTAAACATAGGACAGTGGCTCCTGTCCTATGTTTAATAATCATCAGTGTATACTTGTTATTTAAAAGCATCTGTAACATTGGAGAATTTGTATGGTGGGTAACTGTTAGTTAAGCATTGTGATTCCAATTTAAAATATAAGTGGGGCGATGCCTGTGGCTCAAAGGAGTAGGGCACCAGCCCCATATGCTGGAGGTGGCAGATTCAAACCCAGCCCCAGCCAAAAACTGCAAAAAATAAAATAAAATAAAATGTAAGTTAAAATATAGGCTCGGCGCCTGTGGCTCAATGGGGTAAGTTGCCAGCCATGTGCACCGGAGCTGGTGGGTTCGAATCCAGCCCGGGCCCGCCAAACAACAATGATGGCTGCAACCAAAAAATGGCCGGGCGTTGTGGCAGGCGCCTGTAGTCCCAGCTACTTGGAAGGCAGAGGCAGGGAACTCGCTTGAGCTCAGGAATGGGAGGTTGCTGTGAGCTGTGATGCCACAGCACTCTATCCAGGATGACAGCTTGGGGCTCTGTCTCAAAAAAAAAAAAAAAAAAAAAAAATATATATATATATATATATATATATATATTTTGTATGTATATAAATCCCAATACTTTGGGAGGCCAAGATGGGAGGATCACTTGAGGCTAAGAGTTCAAGACCAGCCTCGCCAACACAGTGAGACCCTGTCTCTATAAAAAATAAAAAAATTAACTGGGCATGATGGTGTATACCTATAGTCCTAACTATTTGGGAGGATGAAGCAGGAAGATCACTTAAGGCCAGGAGTTGGAGTTTGCAGTAAACTATAACTGGGCCACTGCACTCCAGTCTGGACAAGAGTGAGACTCTGACTCTAAAAATAAATAAATAAATAAATAAATAAATAATTAGAATATATAGTTAGTAATTGACCAAATATGTGTAATTGATATTAGAGTTGTCATTTTAGGTGGAGAGGTTAGCAATGGCTAGAAATATGGACAGCATATTATGATCATCTGGGGTACCATGAAAGTTATGGAGTATCTCTCATACTTGTTTTTGTTTTTTCCAGTTCTCCAGACTGAGATCCACTGACATAAAAACAATTGTTTATAAAAACTTGAATTTATACTCATTTTGGTTGGAAGTGGTGGCTCACACCTATAATCCTAGCACTCTGGGAAGCTGAGGCAGGACTATAGCTTGAGCTCAGGAGTTCAAGACCAGCCTGAGAAAGTGCAAGATCTCACCTTTACAAGAATAGAAAAATTAGCCAGGTATCATGACTGATACCTGTAGTTTCAGCTACTTGGGAGGCTAAGGCAGGAGGTTGGCTTAAGCCCAGGAGTCTGAGGTTGCTGTGAGTTATGTTGATACCATGGCACTCTAGCCTGGGTGACAGTGAGACTCTGTCTCTATTAAAAAAAAAAAAAACAAAAACCCTTGAAATTATATTTGTAAATTTAATAGATTAGCAACTGTTTAAGTATTCTGGGGAAATTATGCTTGTTAGGTTACGCATCTGAAGTATTTAAAAAGAAAATCAAATACATTAAATTTATAAATGGAGTTAAAATGTATTAGGGAATGTAATTAAACTGTAAATAGGGCTGAGTGTTTAGAAGAATTTACAATTGAGTTCAATTTGAGTTCAAATATTAATCAAGGAAAAGTTAAGGTCATTTTTCTCATTTTCCTAGATGTGTGTGTGTGTGTGTGTGTGTGTGTGTATATATATAGTAACAGTTTCTATGTTGAAATTGATGGCTTAAAGAAAATTAAGTTTTTAAAGTTGTTAGTCCAAAATGACTTTTTTTTTTTGAAACAGGATCTGGTTATGGGCTGCAGTGCATTGGTGTTATCACAGCTCACTGCAACCTCAAACTCCAGGCCTCAAGTGATCCTTCCAAAGTTCTAGGATTATAGCATGAGCCACCTTGACTGACCTGAAATGAGAATTAATTGAAAAGACAAAAAATAAAATAAGCCACACCTTTAATCCCTTGTGGTCTTCTCTATTCATCCCACCTTAAATGATTCTTCCTCTCTGAACTTCCCATCAGCCAGATTTGTTGGGAATGATTAGCAAAACCTAAGCAGTTTTTCCCTGAAGCCTCACAACTTCCTGTCCTAAGAGGCTACCAGGATGCTTTGCAAGTAGTAAAAGGATAACTCATAATGGATGTAGAGCATTTCACATTTTTCCTTCTAGTCCCCTAATCAGATATCACTGTTGCTCCTTACAGATGAATTAAAATATGACCCAGAGAGCGGGAGTCTGATCAAGGTCACACAGAGTCAGAGGCAGAGTTAGGCCTGGAATCCAGTCCCTCAGCTTGAATGCCACCCCTATCCTGATGACTTTTATCTCAGGCTCAGAGCTGGGCTTCTAAACTTCAGACCCACATCCTCATTTGCCTCGGGACATTATCTCCAATTGATGTGTAAGGGGTAGCTTAGACAACTGAATGTGGCTAAATCAGAATTTAGGATCATTCCTGGTTGATTTTAAGTTTTTGAGGTCAAAACTTAGATGCCCTTTTTTAAATTGTTGAGGTCAAAACTTAGATGTCCTTAATTCCTTTTTCCTACATACTCTGCATTCATCTGCTAGCTGGTTCTGTCTGTCTTGTCTCCCAGAATACATCTCAAATCTGATCACTTGGCTCAGATGTAGCTCAACAGTTAGGGCGCCAGCCATATACACAGGGGCTGGCAGCTCAAACCCTGCCCAAGCCTGCAAAACAACAATGACATCTACAACAGCAGCAGCAACCACAACAACAACAACAAAAAATAGCCTGGTGTTGTGGCAGGCGCCTGTAGTCCCAGCTACATGGGAGCCTGAGGCAAGAGAATTGCTTAAGCCCAAGAGTTTGAGGTTGCTGTGAGCTGTAATGCCACAGCTCTCTAGAGAGGGTGACATAGTGAGACTCTGTCTCAAAAAAAAAAAAAAAATCTGAGGCGGCGCCTGTGGCTCAGTGGGTAGGGCGCCGGCCTAGTATACCTAGGGTGGTGGGTTCAAACCTGGCCCCCGCCAAATTGCAACAAAAAAATAGCTGGGCGTTGTGGCCGGCGTCTGTAGTCCCAGCTACATGGGAGGCTAAGGCAAGAGAATCGCTTAAGTCCAAGAGTTTGAGGTTGTTGTGAGCTGTGTGACACCACGGCACTCCACCCAGGGCAATAAAGTGAGACTCTGACTCTACAAATAATTAAAAAAAAAAAAAAAAAAGAAATCTGATCACTTATCCACATCCTAATCTAAATTACCATCCTTCTGTGGTGGCTCACGCCTATAATCCTAGCACTCTGGGAGGCAAGGCAAGGTGGTAGATTGCCTGAGCTGACAGATTGGAGAGACTAGCCTGGACCAGAGAGGGACCCTGTCTCTAAAAATAGCCAGGTGTTGTGGTGGACCCCTGTAGTCCCAGC
Organism: Perodicticus potto; assembly: GCA_963574655.1. Classification (NCBI taxonomy): domain Eukaryota; kingdom Metazoa; phylum Chordata; class Mammalia; order Primates; family Lorisidae; genus Perodicticus; species Perodicticus potto. The sequence continues at coordinate 7,465 of CAUYRH010043006.1, read as the reverse complement.
TACTTGGAAGGCTGAGGCAAGAGAATCGCTTGAGCCCAAGAGTTTGAGGTTGCTGTGAGCTGTGATGCCAACGCACTCTACCAAGGGCGACAAAGTGAGACTCTGTCTCAAAAATAAACAAATAGGCTTGGTGCCTGTGGCTCTAGCAGCTAGGGCGCCAGCCACGTACACCTGAGCTGGCAGGTTCGAATCCAGCCCGGGCCCACCAAACAACAATGACGGCTGCAACCAAAAAATAGCCAGGCATTGTGGCAGGTGCCTGTGGTCCCAGCTACTTGGGAGGTGGAGACAGGAGAATTGCTTCAGCCCAGGAGTTGGAGGTTGCTGTGAGCTATGATGCCAGCGTACTCTACCCAGGGTGACAGCTTGAGGCTCTGTCTCAAAAAAAAAAAAAAAAAAAAAAATTGAAGAAAAATAAATAAATAAATTAATTAATTAAAAATAAATTACCATCCATTCGCAACTGATCCATCACAGTCCATTCTCCAAAAAGCAATCAGAATGATGACATTAAAATGTGAATTATATCTTGCCACATTTCTACTTAAAACTCTTCAGTGGCTTCCTAGTGCAGTTAGAAAAAATAAGCATCCTTACCAGGGTCCGAAGGCCAGACCTTACTTGATGACCATAATCCACTCTACTTCCTTCTCTCAAATATCCCAGGACTGTGGCCACCTCAAGACCTCTGGACCAATGCAGTCCAGTTTGACCAGCTAATATTCATTCAGGTCTCTACTCAAGCAAGCGTCACCCTCAGAGCAGTCATCCAACCTGTCCTCCCTTTTTCAAAGTACTACTTGTCCTGCTGCACCTTCCCCCTCGCCCACACACAGACTGACTGGTCCTTGAGGGCAGAGACTTGTTCACCGCGGGGGCCCCAGGGCAGGACCCAGAAGAGGCGCTTAGAAAACATTCGTTGAATGCCCCTGGTATTCCAAAGCCCTTGCTACTTCTATTCCTAAGAAGAAACGAGTAGTACTAGGTCTCCTGTCTTCCAGGTCAGGTTTCTCCTCTGCGAAGCCCAAAGGTGAGAGGAAGAAGAAGCGTGGAAAGAACCGTCCTTTTCCCTGAGGCCAGCTTTCTGCCACAGGCGCCAACTCTTGGCCCGGACTTGGAGCAGGTAAAGGAGACTCGGAAGAAAGACAAGCCAGGGTCCCGGGATCCCACATCTGCTCGCCCTTCTATCCACTCCCCACCCCCAAGAAACGGTTACATCCCGCCACCAGGGCCAGGAGCTTAGAAGGAAGAATCCAAATCTTCTCGTGGAGGGAAAAGAGACTAGGACTCGCCTCTAGATGTCCGGCCAAAGAAGGTACCTGGACGGGGCTCCGCGGGGCTGGACGGCTCTGGGCTCCTCCTCCTGTGTCGCGCGCTACTTGCTGGGATTTGTAGTCCCTTCCTGGGTATTAGTTCCCCTTTCCTCTTCCCAGAAAGCCTTAAGGAATCTAAGCCGAAACAGGGCAGGGGGAAGTGGAGGAGGCGCGAGGACTTCTGGGGATTGTAGTTCGGAGTACTCAAACAGCCAGGAATAACAGAGAAGAAAAATTGAGTAGTAAGTCTTAACGAATTATTCCTATGTCCTGATCGAAATCTTATGCAAATTTTTTTCGACTTCAGAGATCAGCCCCTCTCCATTGTTCAAAACGACGAGCGCCGAGATTCAAAGGAACTACAAATCCCGTAAAGTGTTGCCCGCCAGGGCCTTGGGAGCGCGCGGCGGGCCTTGGCGCAGGCGCGGTCGCACGCGTTCGTCAGTGAAGAAAGATGGCCGGTCCGACGTTCACTGCGAGGTTGTATTCCCTGCTGTTCCGCAGGACTTCCACCTTCGCTCTCACCATCGCCGTAGGCGCCCTGTTCTTCGAGCGTGCCTTCGATCAAGGGGCGGACGCGATCTACGAGCACATCAACGAGGGGGTGAGGGTCTGGGCCGTCCCTGACCTTGGGGCCGCCAGAGGGGTGACAGTGGGAGAGGAGATGGGACGAGACTCTGTCTTTACCAGGAACGGGGTAAACCGTGGGCATCTTTTGTCTCCAGACTACCGTCAGTCCTCCTGGCCTGGTGTGACTCCTAAAACGTTAAATGAGGTTAATAGATCCCACTTGCAGAGGTTTTAAGTATTGATATAACCTACCCCACATACCCACCTGTCCATTTTCAAAGCAAAAGCCAAAGCCTAAAGAGAGCAGAGGACTTAGTAGGGGGACACCACCAGGAAGTCATTGGGCTTCCCAAGCAGGCAGCTTGGTATTGATGGTTAAGAATGGGTACTATGAAATTCGAGATTCTTGGATAGGAATACTGGTCCTTGTCATTTAATCATTGTGGCATTAAGTTGGGCAAGTTTCTTAACTTCTGAGCTTCTTCTATGAAATGGAGGTAACAATAGTAATCTGAGGGAACTATTGTGAGGATTATATAAGATACAGGCAAGGTCAGTGCTTGGTAAGTGATACCACCAAAAAATATCTTAGTACATTCCTCAGGAGAAAATGCAAGTAGTACATTCCTCAGGAGAAAATGCAAGCATAAGGTAGGGAATGGACAACAGATTTTAGACTTAACTGTGTATCAGGCACTGTGCTAGGTACTGTGTATGCTTTATATCATAAAATTGTGGCCATCCTGGGACGTCTTCAACAGATAGCCCTGTTCCACCAATTCAACTTGTCTTTGTAACTTGAAACTTTCCGAATCTATAGCCCAGGAAGGCTCTGTCCACTAATTCTGTATTGCCTGCGCCCAGGGAAACTTCTGCCCATGTGAAAGTGTTGCCACTGTCCCATCTCTTGCAAGTGGCTCCACTGGCCATTCCCACTGACCTGGAAAGGCATCTAAGTATGTTGTCATAACTCACTCACTTACCTGTGCTTTTGGAAATGAAAAATAAGGAAATACAAAAATGGCTCAGTGTGTTGGGTGGCGCCTGTGGCCTAGTGGGTAGGGCACCAGCCCCATATACCGAGGGTTCTGGGTTCAAACTCAGCCCCAGCCAAACTGCAACAAAAAAATAGCTGAGCATTGTGGCGGGTGCCTGTAGTCCTAGTTACTCTGGAGGCTGAGGCAAGAGAATTGCCTAAGCCCAACAGCTGGAGGTTGCTGTGAGCTGTAACGCCACGGCATTCTACCAAGGGCGACAAAGTGAGACTCTGTCTCTAGGAAAAAAAAAAAAAATGGCTGAATGTGAAATATTTGGGGTCTGTGCCTTTAGGACCTCCTGAGTAACTGGGAGTTGAAAAACATGTCAGGCTCTGTTCCTCAATAATTTGTCCTTTGGGACAGTTCCCCCAATCTCAACTTCAGTTTCCTGTAAAAGTAATAATCATCCCTTTCCACTCACATAATGATGGAAAGCATCAAAATATCTTATTAATGTTAAGAATTGTGTGTCAAGCATAGCATTGCTTCCAGTTTGCAATCCGCAACTGTATGGTTTATTTGGTTTTGTTTGTTTGTTTTTTTTTTTGAGACAGTCTCACTGTTTTTGCCCTCAGTAGAGTGCTGTGGCATCACACCTCACAGCAACCTCAAAACTCTTGGGCATAGGCCATTCTCCCCTCCTAAGTAGCTGGGACTAAGGGCGCCTGCCACAAGGCCCAGCTATTTTTGTGTTGCAGTTGTCATTGTTGTTTTAGCTGGCCAAGGCCAGGTTCTAACCCACCAGCCTCGGTATATGTGGCTGGCGCCCTACCCACTGAGCACAGGTGCTGCCTCACAACTGTATGTTTTTTTGTTTGTTTGTTTTTTGTTTTTGAGACTGAGTCTCACTATGTTGCCCTCGGTAGAGTGCTGTGCTGTCACAGCTCACAGCAACCTCAACCTCATGGGCTTAAGTGATTCTCTTGCCTCACCCTTCCAAGTAGCTGGGACTACAGGTGCCCTCCACAACGCCCGACTATTTTTTTGTTGCAGTTGTCATTGTTATTTAGCTGGCCCTGGCTGAGTTCGAACCTGCCAGCCTTGGTGCATGTGGCAGACCCCGTAACCACTGTGTTATGGCGCCAAGCCCAACTGTATGTTTTTAATCAGGACATGGTACATGTTTCTCTCGAGTTTATTTTAGAGACCAGGGCAGTGGAAGTAGTTGTAAAATGTGAGAAGCAAAGGTCAAAGTTTGTTGCTCTTGTCTTTAAAATGCAGAAGCTGTGGAAACACATCAAGCACAAGTATGAGAACAAGGAGTAGTTCCTCAGAGACCCCTATCCAGGCCAGAAGGACCAGGTTCACATACCAGATGTTTGCCCAGCGCTGGGGTCTCAGCTTGAAGATGATGTTCAAGTTACTTTTCACGGATCATCTTTAGCCATTGACAAGAAGTGGCTTCACCTAACAAACAGACTGTAACTTCTGCTGTATTTGAAGTATGTTTATTAAGAGTCATCAGCAAATAAATGTAAATTGTCCTTGAGATCTACTTCTGCATTGCATACTTTGTTAACTACCTGATCTTCACTGTCAGTTATTTGAGACCGCTTCAAAGCCCTATGCAAACACCTGAAGGGCAGACTCTGTTATTTTGAGTTTTCCATTAACTTCCAGAGAATTCTGGTTTTCAAAACAGGAGACAGAGTTGAAGATGTTGCCTTCAACTTTGGCCAACACTTCTGTTGGTTTTTTTATTTTTATTCATTCATTTATTTTTGAGACAGAGTCTCACTATGTCCCATGGCATCACAGCTCACAGCAACCTCAAACTCTTGGGCTTAAGCAATTCTCTTGACTCCGCCTCCCAAGTAGCTTGGACTACAGTCACCCGCCACAATGCTCGGCTGTTTTTTTATTCCAGTTGTCGTTTAGCTGGCCCTGGCCAGGTTCAAACCTGCCTCAAACTTTTGGGCTCAAATGATTGTCTTGCCTCAACCTCCCAAGTAGCTGGAACTACAGGCTCCCACTACAATGCCCGGCTATTTTAAAAGATGGGGTCTCACTCTTGCTCAGGCTGGTCTCAAATTCCTGAAGTGATCCAACTGTCTTGGCCTTCCTGAGTGGTAGGATTACAAGTGTGAACCACCATGCCCAGCCAATATCACAATTTTCTAAAGCAACAGAGCAACAAACTGTCTTATGTTAAAAAATCTTACTCTGGGTTCGGCACCTATGGCTCAACGGGCTAAGGCGCCAGCCACGTATGCCTGAACTGGCGGGTTCAAATCCAGCCCGGGCCCACCAAGCAAAAATGATGGCTGCAACCAAAAAATGGCCAGGCGTTGTGGTGGGCACCTGTAGTCCCAGCTACTTGGGAGGCAGAGGCAGGAGACTCGCTTGAGCCCAGGAATTGGAGGTTATTGTGAGCTATGATGCCATGGCGCTCTATCCAGGGTGGGGTGACAGCTTGAGGCTCTGTCTCAAAAAAAAAAAAAAAAAAAAAAATTACTCTGCCAGCTGTGGGGCAATTAGATTGGAAAGCGGGTGGGAATGAGAGCAGAGACACTGGCTAGGAGGCTGATGCCAGGCTCCCTGTTAGAGCTAATGGCTGTAAGAAAACTCAGAAACTTGGCTCTGCACCTGTGGCTCAACGGGCTAAGGCGCCAGCCACATACACCTGAGCTGGCGGGTTCAAATACAGCCCGGGCCCGCCAAACGAAAAGAGTCTTTTCATGAGGAAGTGGCTAACTACAAGAGTAGATTCATACAATAGAAATCTGTAGACATTTAAAAATCTGAGATGATTCTGGCTTGCCGCCTGTGGCTCAATGGGCTAGGGCGCCAGCCATGTACACCTGAGCTGGCAGGTTCGAATCCAGCCCGGGCCCGCCAAACAACAATGATGGCTGCAACCAAAAAGTGGCCAGGCGTTGTGGTGGCTGCCTGTGGTCCCAGCTACTTGGGAGGCAGAAGCAGGAGACTCGCTTAAGCCCAGGAATTAGAGGTTGCTGTGAGCTGTGATGCTACAGCACTCTATCCAGGGTGACAGCTTGAGGCTCTGTCTCAAAAAAAAAAACAAAAAAATCTGAGATGATTCAGTGTGTAATGGTAAAGAAAGATTAGATGGGAAAAGAAGCTGCAAAATGGTACATTTAGTTGTTTAGTTTGCTCGCATTTATGTAAATACATATACATTGATATGTGTGCACACTAAATCCCATGGAATGTGTACTAAACTCTTCAAAGCACTTGTCTCTAAAAGGTGGGATTTACTTTTTCTTTTTTTTTTTTTTGAGGCAGAGACTCAAGCTTCACAGCTCACAGCAACCTCCAACTCCTGGGCTCAAGCGAGTCTCTTGCCTCCACCTCCCAAGTAGCTGGGACTACAGGCGCCTGCCATAATGCCTGGCTATTTTTTGGTTGTGGCCGTCATTGATGTTTGGCAGGCCCAGGCTAGATTTGAACTTGCCAGCTCAGGTGTATGTGACTGGCACCTTAGCCACTTGAGCCACAGGTGCTGAGCCTTTTTTTTCCTTTTTTAATTTATTGTTGGGGATTCATTGAGGGTACAAGAAACCAGGTTACACTGAGTGCATTTGTTAGGTAAAAACCCTCTTACAATCGTGTCTTGCCCCCAAAAGGTGTGGCTCATACCAAGACCCCACCCCCTTGCTCCTTCCCTCTCTCTGCTCTTCCTTTCCCCACCCCTCCCTCCTCCTTTCTCTCTCTGCTCTCCCCTTCCCCCACACCCACTGTGTCATTAATTATCATTAATTGTCCTCATATCAAAATTGAGTACATAGGATTCATGCTTCTCCATTCTTGTGATGCTTTACTAAGAATAATGTGTTCCTATTCTTCTTAGCAAAGTATCTCAAGAATGGAAGAAAAGGGGCGGCGCCTGTGGCTCAGCGAGTAGGGCGCTGGCCCCATATACCGAAGGTGGTGGGTTCAAACCTGGCCTCGGCCGGACTTCAAAACAGAAAAATAGCCGGGCGTTTAGGCGGGCGCCTGTAGTCCCAGCTATTAGGGAGGCTGAGGCAAGAGAATCGCCTAAGCCCAGGAGTTGGAGGTTGCTGTGAGCTGTGACGCCACAGCACTCTACCGAGGGTGATAGAGTGAGACTCTGTCTCTACAAAAAAAAAAAAAAAAAGAATGGAAGAAAAAGTATCCAATGTACTCAGCCCTACTATGAAACTAATTTATAGCTTTCGTATAATTGGTCCCACCAATTATAGCACAAGAATATGGGGAAATGGGCAAGGGAGGGAAGGGGAGTGGGGAGGATGGGTGGAGGGAGGATAGTTGGTGGGACCACACCTACGGTGCATCTTAGAAGGATACAGGTGAAACTTACTAAATGCAGAGTACAAATGTCCTAACACAATAACTAAGAAAATGCCATAAAGGCTATGTTAACCAGTTTGATGAAAATATTTCAAATTGTATATAAAACCAGCACATTGTACCCCATGATTGCATTAATGTACACAGCTATGATTTAATAAAAAAACAAAAAAGAATAATGTGTTCCAGGCTCGGCGCCTGTGGCTTAACGGGCTAAGGCACCAGCCACCAGCCACGTACACCTGAGCTGGC
>CAUYRH010043005.1:0-57577 GCA_963574655.1 Perodicticus potto | reverse complement strand
CTATGTCACCCTCAATACAGTGCCATGGCATCATAGATCACAGAAGCCTCTAACTCTTGGGGTTAAGCGATTTTTTCGCCTTAGCCTCCCAAGTAGCTAGGACTACACGCGCCTGCCACATAGCCAGCTATTTTTTTTGTTGTCAGTTGCCATTGTTGCTTACCAGGCCCCAGCTGGGTTCAAACCCGCTATGTGGCTGGCACCCTAACTACTGAGCTATGGGCACCGAGCCTTAAGTTTATTTCTTGATTTTGGCTTTGATACTAAGGATTATACTAATTTTCAATATTTAAGGACATTTTCATTATTTCCCTTCTCTCTTATATTAATATTAAGTTCTATGTTTCCTGGTTCTAAATTTAATATCACAGCACCCCATTGCCTGCCATTCTTTCTGGCAGAGATGAGATGGAGACTTTTTTTTTTGAGACAGAGTTTCACTATGTCATCCTCATTAGAGTTTTGTAGCATCACCGCTCACAGCAACCTCTAACTCTTAGGCTTAAGGGATTCTCTTGCCTTCTCCCAAGTAGCTGGGACCACAAGTGCCCGCCACAACACCCAGCTATTTTTTTGTTGCAGTTGTCATTGTTGCTTAGCAGGCCCAGGCCGGGTTTGAACCCACCTGCCTCAGTGTATGTGGCTGGCACCCTAACCATTGAGCTACGCCAGCCAAGCCAGAGATGGAGACTTTGAACTAGGCATATCTGTTGCAGCTATGGGGCTGTTCATGACTTTGTTATTTGGAACAATGACCATCTTTTACCTTGAGGATTACTAGAGGGGTCCTCAATCCCTGGACTCGAAGACCAGTAATGGTCTATGGCGTGTTAGGAACTGGGCTGTGCAACTAGGCTGAGCAATGGGGGAGCCAAGGAAGCTTTATTTGTATTTATAGCTGCTCCCCATTGCTCATGTCACCATCAGAGCACCACCTCCTGTCAGATCAGCAGTGGTATTAGATTCTCATAGGAGTCTGAACCCCACTGTAAGCTGAGCATTCAAGGGAGAGAGATGGTTAGACTCCTGTGAAATCTAACGCCTGATGATCTGAGGTGGAGAGGAGGTGGTGATGCCAGCTCTGGCACCATCCAGTTGCGGGAAAGCAAGCTCAGGACTCCCACTGATTTTGCATTATGGTAAGTTTTATAATTATTTCATTATATATTACAATGTAATAATAACAGAAATAAAATGCACAATAAATGTAATGTCCTTAACTCATTTCCAAACCTTTTCTTCCTGGTCTATGGAAAAATTGTCTTCCATGAAGCTGGTCCCTGGTGCCAAAAATGTTGGGGACTGCTGACTTATAACACATTGAAAAGATAGCTCTTCAACCAAATGGTAGAATATTGGATGACAGAAATCAATCTTTTAAATCAAAGTATCAAAGTCTATATGCTGATAATTTTAACCACATTACTTAAAATGACAAGAAAGAAATATTCCCTTCTTGTGACAACACATGAAATAGAAGATGTTTTAAAATACCCAGCTTTTCCAAATGTTAGTGATACAGAAGAAACTAAAGTAATTTGGGAATCTAAAATAAATACTCATGAAGTCATGTATAAAATTTATCTTCCTTACTATCATGGGTAAACAAAATCCCTAAATATTAACACAGAAAAAAAACTGATTTTAACTTGTAATATTCTCTTCTGACGCTGTTTCACAAAGTTAACGAGAACTGTGGAAATGATTAGTTTGAATTTTATCCTCCTTTTCATCCCTAAACTTTAGTTGATTAAGATACTATTGATCAGCAAAGTTTCAAAGAACTTTAATAGTTATGGAAATATAATTTAGAGTTTATTGGAAAGAGTTGAGTGTGAATGACTTGGCAGACATCATCAAACCAATTTATATTATTCAATATAAATAATCCAATATAAATAGTCTGCTAAAATAATATGGAAAATCTTTAAAATCTATGTAACTATATACACCAGCCGATATCCTTAGTTTTCCCAGAATATTTTTTTGGGGTATTTTACTTCTGCTTTGCAGTAGTCAAGGACACTTAGGTATAAATAACAGAAACCCAATACAAACTCTTTAAGGCAGGAAAAAAATAAGTTGAATCCAGTGGCCCAGCTATTTTTTTCAGGGCCTCTTTCCATCTTGCTTCTCCTGACTTCTCTTTATATTACTGGCCTCATTTTTACCCTTTGTAGTTGGCTTATTTCAATGGTTAGGAACCATGACTGTAAGTAGTTCCAGATTCCATTGTTCTTGCAACTTACCATTTCTTTCACTACTTCCTTGTAAGAAACCTAAGCCAAGACCTGGGCTGATCCCAGCAGGCTCAGGTCTACCTTACTGGAAATGAAGACAGGGTAGAGTTAGCCTCACTGAAACCAAATAAACTGTATTCCTGCTAGGAAAGAGCAGTGCCTATCCCAGAAGAGAAGGGGATTCTAGGTGCAGAAAATACAGGTGATATCCTCTATATAGTCATTTTATTGTTGTTTTCATAAGCCATAACTTTAGTGGCGAATATGTCTTATCTGTTGAGTGATTTCTATATAGGGTTTTGGGTGTGTGTGCATGTTTTTAGTTTAGTTTAGTTTTGTTTGAGATCTATGATTGCATTTTTTAAAGGAAAGTTCAGTTTTTACTGAGGAAATACATTTATCCAAGTCCTGAACCCAGCATGTCCCCATAATTTGTCCTTGATACTGCTTTGGATGCTCTAAATTGGAAATATTCTGGTTCATATACACGTGGAGATGGAGAAGAAAGAAGTAGAGATACAGTGTGCAAAGGGGAAAACTAATTGTTTTGCTATACCACCTTTAAAAAAGCCCTAATTGTAGGCAAATTATTATTCTCTACTACTGCCAAAAGTTGAGATATAGACTATTCTTTTTTAGCCAAAGTATATAAGCAATCTGGATAAATACTACAGAACATCCTTTTGGGGGGGGGAAGGGTACCTGAGGACAGTCTGGGATGCTTAGGAAGGTACACTTCATAGGTGGAGCCCAAATGCATTATGATGGTTCCATAAAAAAACTCCCTGATAATGGAGGTGGGAAAACTAGGATGAAGAGTCTGTGAGTGATGAAAGTCCTGAAAATAGCTTGTCCTTTGGGAAAAGGGGCTTCTTTGCCAGGCTAGCAGTGGCAAACATGAAGTGAGATTATATAGTGAGACCAGGGAACACCCAGGGTGTTTGGCTTGAAATCAAATCAAATAATAATAATTTAAAAAATCTCTGCCTGAAAGTTCAAGTTAAACTCCATTGAACTCATATAAGTAACTTGAAATATGAGACACAATTGCATGTCCTGAATGTATTTTATTAACCTTAAAAAGAAATATTTGTGTAATACAAATAAAAAAGAGAGAGAGAGCTCAATGACCTTGCATATGCTGTGTGCTCATGTGGCAGTGATAGAGGAACTGTGGCACAATGGGGACACGTAGGAAGGGTGGAGAGGGTCACAACACAATGCTGTGCTTGTTCATGACGGTGCCAAAGTGCGTAGAAGAACTTACACCAGGAACATAGTTTCAGGTTTTATTGTAAAACAAAGAAAAAAGCTTTTAAAATAAAATATTGAAAGGGCAAACCTAATTTTTAAAACTTTGTGTATATGTTATTTGTTCCCAAACTTTAAAATAATCTCAGTAGATCGACAGAAACTCCTTTGAGAAACAATCCAGAGTACGGAGAGTAAATCTGTATCAGTCACTTTCTACGAGATACAAGAACACTTGAAAAATTGGAGACAGGGTATTGAACCAACAAGTCTGTTGAAAACTCAGTGACGTGAAAAGTCTATTCATGAAGATTTATCTGCTTCTGTCCTTGAGGAAGGAAGAGTGTTCCTCTTCTAGTTAATCCTGGTGGCCCTGTCTAGAACCCAGATCCCCTTTTCTGGAACAAGGCTTCAGCTCTGATCTCTGAGACAGCGCCTGCTAATTGCTAAGCCAATATCCATTTTCTTCCTCTTTCTAAGTAAAAGAATCAACTTTTCTTAGAAAGAAGGAAAGGTGCACAACTGGAAGACTTCATTACCTGGTCTACACTGAAATTAGAGATGGCCAATGAGAGTAAGTACAAGTCCTTGGAGTAGGGTTTCTGGGAAGCCTTTAAAGAGGCTCGCATACCTGGAAGCCACCTTCATCCATCCCTTCTTTTCCTTTCTTCTAACTAGGAGCTTCGATGTGATCACTGGAACTCCTGTCTCCATTTGTGATGATTAGGAAAGTTTGAAAATGGAAGACATTCTGATGATTAAGAAGTGACAAGACGGGGGGGGGTGCCTGTCGCTCTTCAAGTAGGGCACCGGTCCCATATACCGGAGGTGGCGGGTTCGAACCCGGCCTCGGCTGAACTGCAAACAGAAAAATAGCTGGGCGTTGTGGCGGGCGCCTGTAGTCCCAGCTACTCAGGAGGCTGAGGCAAGAGAATCGCCTAACCCAGAAGTTGGAGGTTGCTGTGAGCCGTGTGACGCCACGGCACTCAGCTGAGGGTTACAAAGTGAGACTCTGTCTCTACAGAAAAAAAAAAAAAAAAGAAGTGACAAGATGGAAGAGGCCTGGGTCTCTGGTGACCACGAGGCAGCTACAGATGACCTTTGTCTATGCCGATCACTTCTGAATCCCCAGGATTTATAATAGCTCAGTTACATAATAGATGCTCACTAATTTTTGAATGGATGTGTGAATAAATATGTGCTTACCTGGACTTCCTCCAATTGTCTGCAGCTGGTTCAGCTCCATCCTATGTATTGGATGATATTTATTTCCCACTTCTACCAATCTATTCTTGAATTTTGTTTTTATGTTTGACTTTTGATGCAGCTTTGGATCTCTTTACTTAACTAGAAAAGTCTTACATGCCTGGACTTATGTTTTTACTTAAATAATATATACATAGTTTTAGGAAAAGCAAGCCTTTTTAGGAAAGGCCACCACAATTTGGTTTATTTTCATAGTGAGAAGAAAAATTAGATACTCCAGACTTTAAAGCAATTTTCAAATCTGCAAATACATTTATTTTTCAGAAACAGTATTTGAGTAGTTTCTATTTTCTACTGAAATAAAAATCATAAGTGATTTAGATGGACTCCAAAATAAGTCATTATTTTGCCACATTCACCTGACAGTAGAATCATTTCATTTAGTTATAACTTTGGGCTTACCTATCAGCTACTCATTTTCAATATGGCAGCAAAGCTGCAGCCTCCAATATTTCTGATTTCCAACTGTGTGCCTTGCTTAGTAAATGGATTATGTGGAACTGGCTTCATTAGACTATTTAATCAGATGTTTCTGCAATATTCTTTTAAGTATGTAGCCATAGGAAAATGCATTTATACAATTCTTCAACAAATTTTTTAAGTACCTATTACATATGAATCAGTTTATATTGGATCATAAGAGAAGGCCTCTCTGACATTCAAACTGAGACTTGAAAGATGAGAAAAAAATTAGCTAGGAAAATGATTGAGGGGAATATATTCCTGACAGAGAACAAAATGTGCAAATGTGCTAGTCAGGAAACAGCTTAAGAGTTTTTAAGAAACTCAAAGTAGTCCTGGGGTATAGTAAGCCAGTAGTGTGCCTGCTGCAATTGGACAAACAAGAAAGGCCGGTGGGGCCAGATGATGCATGGATATGTGTGGTGTCAGTGGTCTACTACTGTGTAAGAAGCCACCCTAAAACTTACTAGCTTAGAAGAGTAACCGTTTACTTGCTCATGATTCTATAGGTCCGCAGGTTGGGCTGAGTTCAGCTGGATGGCTTTCTGCTGGTCTCACCCGGGTCTATTCATACAGCTGTAGTCACCTGGTGACTGTAATACCTGAGGGCCAAGGTGCCTTCTTCCTGTCTGTGGACTAGGCATCCTTCTCAGTATCATTTTTCATTCCCTTAGGAGGCTAGTCTGGACATGTCTTCTTGACATGTGGCTCTAAGGACAGTAACAGGACCAGAGCAAAGGCTGCAAGACTTCTTCAGACCTTACTTGGAAGTTGCACAATGTCACTTCTACCTCATTCTATTGTTCAAAAGTGTCATGGGGCCAGTCTATTTCTAAGCAGTAGGGAAATAGACTTGCTGATGGAAGGAAAGGCAAAGAAGTTATGGCCATTTTTAATCTTACTTATTAAGATGTATTTAATAGCACTGTTTGGTTAAAAGACATGAACTGAAACATATCAAAGGAAGATGTATTAATGACTAGCAAACTCATGAAAAAAATCCTCAAAGTCTTTAATTATCAGGGAAATGCAAATCGAAAGCATATTGAGATATCATCTAACTCCAATGAAAATGGTTTGTCTTAAAAAGTCCCAAAATGATAGATCCTGGTGTGGATGCAGAAAGAAAGGAACACTTACCCACTGTTGGTGGGACTGCACCTAGTGCAACCTCTGTGGAAAATTGCCAGGAGATACCTCAAGGAACTTAAAGTAGACCTAACGTTTGATCAAGAAATCCCACTGCTGGATATGTACCCAAAGGAAAAAAAAGGTCATATTATATAAAGAACACCTGAATTCAAATATCTGTAGCTGCACAATTCACAATCACACAGACGTGGAAATGACCCAAGAGTTCACCAATACATGAATGGATTGATAAAATGTGGTATACGCATACTATAGAGTACTATTCAGCCATATGAAAAAATAGTGATCGAGTATCTTTTGTGACAACTTGGCTGGAAGTGAAAACATTCTTCTAAGTGAAACATCCCAAGAATGGAGAAACAAACACAAATACTTGATACTAAATTGGAACTAATCGATCAACACTTACATAAAAGGAAGTAAATCTCAATGAAAGTCAAGCTTGAGGGAGTGGGTAAATTCACATTTATTGGGTACAATGCACACTAGGCTGGGTGAAGGGTACACTTATAACTTTGATTCAGTCTGTGCAAAATCAAAGTATGTAAGTCAAGCGCATGTATCCCTTAATATTCTGAAATTTAAAACAATGATAAAAAGATGTATGGCTTTTGTAAGTATTAAAAGAAAAACAATGAAAAGCCTGTAAACAAAATGGAGTGATATCATTATATGCAATATAATGTCCTCCTCCACCCAGCCCTATGTATGCTATGGCTTTTGAGTTTAATAAGCCTAACTACTGAGGAAAATGGAGAACTCAGGGTATATAGTTCTAAAGGAAGGGAAATAGATTACACTTCCTGATAGAAGTGGAACTAATTGATCAACACTTACATAACAGGAAGTAAATTCCATTTCCCTTTCCATATTCTAAGGGAATATGTCTAAATGTAAGGTCATCCAGGTGGGAGAGATGCTTGTGGATTACTTGACTAGAGCCTTGAGTCCTCTCCCTCTGGGTTGCCAGTAGGAATTGTAGGAGGCAATATCAGAATTCCTATACAGGGTGATGGGATGACTTGGGAGTGATCTGTGTGTGAGCTGAAAACCAAAACGGTATCCTGGTTTCTATTCTGGTGTCTCAGAATAGATAGATGGATAGATGATAGACAAAAGTCAGGTGCTCACACGCCCCAACCTTACTCCTACATAGTTATTCAGAATTAGCTGCACCTCCAGAGGCAAATGAGCAGGGAATCCTTGAATTTGAAGGATAGAATAGAGCTCAAAATAGAATTGAGTTATATAAAATGAAAGTAGTTCTATTCCTGAAACATACAAGTTTGTTGCTATAAAAATACTATGTATATGTGATATATGTTTTTAAATGAATCTTTATTGAAGTATAAGTATTCTGCAGAGTACAAAAAAGCAATCAAAGAATAAAAATAAATTTTTACAATATGAACACATAGATGTAGATCAGTAAGTGGAATATAGCCAGCTCTCTAGAAGCCTGTTCCATTTTTCCCCAAGGTAAGGTCTGTTCTGACTTCTGACATCATAGATTAGTTTGGCCTAATTCTCTACTTACGTAAATGGAAGCATATAGTAGGCACTTTTTTGTGTTTGACTTATTTCACTCAGCATGCTGTTTGTGAGATTTGTTAACGTTGTTCAGTGTAGTTTTTTTGTTATCATTACCCTTTGGTATTCCATTATATGAATATATCACATTTTATTTAACTATTCTCATTATTGTTGATGGAACAACAATTTGAGTTGTTTCCAGTTTGAGACTGCTGTGAAAGTGCTGCTCTGTACATTTTTACATGTGGTGTGGCAAGCCTTTGTTTCTCTTGTTTATATACCGAGGAGAGAAGTTACTAGGTCATATTGACTGTGTATAGTCAGCTTCAGTAGATGAGCCAAATTATATTCTAAAGTGGTTGTGCTGGTTTACACTCCTATCAGAAATTAACAAAAATTCTAGATGTTTTGACATTTTTGCTAGCACTGGTATTGCCATAGTTTTAAGTTTTAGTTATTTTAGAAGGTATGCATGTGTCTCTTTATTGTGTTTTAAATTTGCATTTTCCTGATAATTAATGTAGTTGAATATGCTTCATGTGTTAATAAGCCATTTCTTTATTTTATTCCGTGGAGTGTATGTTCAAGTCTTTTGTTCATTTTTCTACTTGATTTTCTTTCTTTTTCTTATAGCTTTGTAGGAATTAGTTATACGATTCTGGACACAAGACTACACACACACACACACACACACTCACATACACACATATATGTATTTATGGCTTGCTTTTTCACATTTTTAATGATATTATTGAACGAAGAAAATTTCTCATTGTTTTCAATTTATCACTCTTTTATTCTATCCTGAGTACTTTGTACATCTTCAAGAATCCCTTGGGTATTTTTGGCCCGTTGCCTCTCCATGCACATGGTAAAGTTGGCTTGTTAATTTCCATTTAGAAAACTCATGGTCTTGGTATTTCTTTGAATCTAAATTTCAGAAAGATCTCTCTTAGGAAGTCACATTTAGGCTTAGCCCTAAAGGAATAGAAGGAGCCAGTTATGTTGGAAGTGGGGCGGGGGTGGGGGGATTTGGAGAATTATCTCGAACAAAGAGAATATCGTGTACAAAGACCCAAAGTATAGAAAGGTGTAGCAAAATCTAAAAGCTGAAAAGTGGTTGATATGGCAGGAAAAGGGACAGAAGTGAGGTTGGCATGTGAGTCAAAACCCAGATGCCCTTCTGAGCAGTTTAGATAAATAGCAATCAGCAAAAGCTTAGAAATTGTTGTTTGCTTTACTTGCTATTAGCATGTTTTTTATTGGACCATGATTTGTCTTTGGCACTTATTCAACTTTTCATAAGAAATACGTGACAATTTGAAAAGCTCTCAGAAATCCACAAAGCTATAATTTGATCCTCTACAGCTAAAAACAAAAGTATAATACGAATTTGTTGGATTCTTTGACTCAAAACTTGGGTTGAATACATCTATGAGTACTTTCTGAATCCATTTTACTCCCACAATTCCCTGTATTAGAACTCAGTGCACTAAAACATTTCTTTGAAAACTAAGCAAAAATGCCCCCCCACCATGACTCAGTGTATGTTCATTTCATATCTACATTCAGTTTTCTTTGTTCATCAGGAAGAGTCACAAAAGAGATGACTCAACTGTAAATTCAGGAGGGTGAATCTGTGCTCATTATCCTCAAGTACTGGTGGAAACACTTGTAGCTCAGAGCTCTTATCAATAGGTCTTTTGTTATTTCAAGGACAGTGCTAAATACACAATGACTATACGGTTTTTAAATGCTTCAAAGAACCCTTGCTATTTTCTAGAAAGAATGCAGCTGTCTTAACAATTCCAACACCACTCCATATATCAAAAATGTTTTCTGAGCAGGTTCAAGCGGTCATATTCAGGTTGAATCAGGCAAATTTTGCAGTAGTACTTTGTATTAGACCAATTGTCTGTGGTTCTAGAAAGTAAATCCTTGTTACTTTGTGTTAATAGCATAAAAATAATATATTTCAGTAAGTAGTTGAACATCACTAAGGGCAAGTTACGTTGTTAGACCCTTTTGAGGATGCAAAGATAACTGAGGCTGAAAAATAAGTATCAACAGTCTGTTCCAGAGTGCAGGGAGGTGAGGTTCTCTTAAAGAAAATACAGTGGAATGAGAACAGAGGGAATAGAAGAATAACATACAAGTAAGGAAGAATTTACTAAGTACAAGTGACCTATACATTAAAAAATAGTGTCAATATTTTCCCTAGCTCTGCTTGGCCTTGGTAGCCTTTGCCTACCAACACGTATGGGTTGAAAAACTCTGGTCACCTGAAGTAGGCTGAGGTCAAGTCCTTCAGAGTGCATAGTTACTCCTGGATCTGAGCTCCTCTGCAGGATCTAGCCCCTTTTCTGAGAGTATGACTATGCTCACTGAATACTCGGTAATTGTCAGATCTCTGGAAAAAAAGGGACAGGCCCCTGGAACTCTATGTTTCTTCCCACTCATCTTCTGAATGTGTTTTTCCCAACAGGTTTGCCTGCTGCAGCCCACTGCCAGGCCCAGAGAACTTGGAGTCGTGGTGCTGGTGCCTCCTGCAGGGTATGCCAAACTCCATCAGACACTGAAATGCAAGGTAAGCTTACTTCTTTGCAACAAGGCTAAGATGGCAGCTTTATTTTACCTTATCTCTAGACCCACCAAATTCTAGTTCTTGGATTTCTTGTTTCTTGTTTGCATGAAGACAGGAAAGCCAATTGTGTGTAAGGGAAAAGAACACTAGCCAATCTGATCTAAATGAAGAAAGAATAAAGTAAATTGTGAAGATAAATCTAGAATGATCTGTGGGGCCTGGGACAGGAATACCATAACAGGACAAATAAAGGATATGTATTGGGCTTTGTGTAGTGGGGAAAAGGGTCTAAAACAATTGGAGCTCTAACTTAGCACTACTTGTAATATACAATGAGAAGTAGCGTGCTCAATGTTACATACCAGGTGAATATATAGAAAAAAAACAAACATTGCTGATATTCTAGAAGTGATTTAATTTTTCTCTCAATGGTAGAAATGTAAAGTGCACTTCAGCTTGCCAATTAAAGGCTATATAAGTCTAAAAATATTCTCTTTCAGATGAGTATATTCTATTTTAGATAAATACTCTGTCAAATTCACGCTTTGAACTTCCGTCCTGGCCATTACCCATTTTCTCCGAAATAGTATCTGGGCTAGGAGCTCTTTGTCTTCTAGGCCACAGGAGGTGGACTTTTTACCTGTTGGTCCTTACGCTGCTGTCTAGGCCTTCTCTGGGCTCGTTTGAGATGTCCCTTTTGGCTGACCTATGAAATTTGCTACTGGTTAAACTACTGGTTTATTCTCTGAGTCTCATGATTCTCTTCTCAAAAGTCTCCCCACACCATACCTACAACCACTTGGCCCTATATTGGGCTTTCCTTGCACTGAAGTTTCTTAGAGTCTTAGTGACATCTATTATCCCGCCCCTGGTTTGGATAGAAGAGATGTCTCCAGTGACTGAGAGAATGCCAACTTGGGTTCTGCCTGATGGATATGGTTTGTTTGGAAGGGAGGGTCAGGGCAATGTCATGGATCTCTCTGTCCTTGTTAATATAATAAACCAGAAGCAAGAATATGGCCTTGAAGGAACTGGGGCTCTTATTCCAAGCAAATACAAAATTCTGGGATGGTGTTTTCTAATGCTTGCCTATTTAATTCCCCAAATCAGAATTTGCAGAAGATGGATGGCTCTTGGATAATAATGATGGCTTATCATAAGCATAGTCAAGTGGTAACTCTAAGTCCTACTGTCGTTCCAGAAGTAGTCTTAGTACCACTTCAAATTAATGCTCTGAAACATATCTGCCATGCAGTTATTAATATGGCAAAGATTTTTTCCTTTATTCCAATAAATAGGAGGCACCAGAAGTCATTTTATTCCATCTGGCCTGGTAAGAAATGTCTCTTTACTGGCTCGGCACCTGTGGCTCAACCGGCTAAGGTGCCAGCCACGTACACCTGAGCTGGTGGGTTCGAATCCAGCCCGGGCCTGCCAAACAACAATGACGGCTGCAACCAAAAAAAAAAAAAAAATGGCTGGGTGTTGTGGCAGGCGCCTGTAGTCCCAGCTACTTGGGAGGTGGAGGCAAAAGACTCACTTGAGCCCAGGAGTTGGAGGTTGCTGTGAGCTGTGGATGCCGCAGCACTCTATCCAGGGTGACGGCTTGAGCCTCTGTCTAAAAAAAAAAAAAAAAAAAAAGAAATGTCTCTTTACTATGTGTCTTATCTCCAAGATACACCAGTTTGCATATCCTGTGCCATGTTTTAGTTTTGGGGAACATTGATTGTCTCATAGTCCCATAGGGTGCCAGGCTGATTTGATATGCCAGTGACTTCTTTACAATAGGACTGAAGATTAGAGGTGACTGGTCCTTTCTATATAATCTAGGTAAAGGTTACAGATGATGGGGTGGGAGATAAACTTGAGAAAACGTATTAGAGCCTGATGCCTCTAGTATCCCAGTTGTCTAGGTGACATGCTGGGATGTCCCTTCCAAAATAAAGAAAACTGAAAGCGAGTTGCCACATCAGTCAGTTTTCTCACTGAAAGGGAGGGAGATGCTTGGTGGCCTGTGCTGCTTTGACTCAGCCAGGTATTCTAAGTGGTGGCAGCAGCAGCAAATATCTCTGAGTGTCTTGCCCCCCCCCCCCCATTTGATACCACACCTTAGAAAGAACTTTTGAGAAGTTACCCTGGAAAGCCAAACTCAGTGGAAAGTTCCATTATAGAAAGGCTGTTGGTTTAGCCTTACTATAATAGGCAATTATTCTGGATTTGCATTTGTTTTTTAGGTTTATGCCATAGATTTTTCTTTCCATATATTCTTGATGTCCCACACAACATTGCTTCTGATACAGAAATTCACTTTATAGAAAAAGATGCAAGGCTTCTATCCATGAGTTTCACTGGCCTTATATACTGATCTCTTAGCTGGCCTTCCAGAACAATGAAAAAGCACACTGAAAACCAGTGGGAAGATACGAGGTCTGATAATTAAGTTTGCAAAATTGTTACTGTGTGCTTATGTTGGCAGCACTGTACAAACAGCTCAGCAAGTTTTCGTAACCTTGATATATCAGTGTCTCACAGCTAAGTTTGTGTTGACGTGTGGCAAAATCTTGTTGAGCTGCATTCATTATTGTTGCATGCCACCAGGAGAATGTCAGAGCTTGAATTAGCGCAATGAACAAACATTAAATTTCTTGTTAAACTTGGCAAGAGTGGAAATGAAATCAGGGACATGTTAGTCCATGTTTATGGGGATAATGCCATGAAGAAAACAGCAGTGTACAAATGGATTAAACATTTTTCTGGGGGAAGAGAAAGTGTCACTGAAGAACAGAGGACAGGGTGGCCAATAATGAGCACAACTGAGGAAAACATTGCAAAAATACATTGAATTGTGAATCAAAATTGTCGGCTAACAATGGAGAGCATAGCAAACAAATTAAGCATCGGTAGAGAAACAGTTAAGAAAATCTTGACATGAGAAAGGTGTCTGGAGAAATTGTCCCAAAGGAGCTCACAGATGAACAAAAGCAAAGGACAGCTGAAATTTGCCAAGACCTTTTGGAGAGGCAAGATGATGTTTTGGGCTGTGTTATAACTGGTGATGAATTATGGGTGTATCAATACAACCTTGTAACAAAGCATCAAAGTACACAATGGAAGCAGCCAATTCTCCATCAGAAAAGTTCTGTCAGTCGAAATCAAGAGTCAAAACAATGTTGTTAAACTTTTTTGATATCAGAGGGTTTGCTCATCATAAATTTGTACCAACTGGACAAAAAATTAAGCAAGTTTACTACTTGGAAGTGCCAAAAAGGCTTTTATTCTTTAAATGAAGAAAAAAGTCACTGGGGACCAGAGCAGGTGAGTAGAAAGGGTGTTCCAATACAGCTATTTTTTTGCTGGTTAAAATTTCCCTTATAGACAGTGCTATGTGAACTGGTGCATTGTTGTGATGCAAGAGCCATGAGTTGTTGGCCAAGATCTTCAGTTTTATTCCTGTGATGGCACACAATAACAATAATGAATGCCACTCAGCAAGACACTACCACATGTCAACATGAACACAACTGTGAGACACCAATATATCAAGGTTATGAAACCTTTCCAAGTTGTTTGCATAGTGCTGCCAACATAAGTGTATGGTGGCAAGTTCACAAACTTAATTGTCAGACCTTCAATACCTAAAACCTAATCTGATATATTTTAAGTGCCTAACAAATGTTTGGATGAATGGATTTCATGAAAAAGGAAATATGATATTATCAGTAAAAACACCTAATGTGTTATAGTCTTTGATAAAGTTTTTCATAATATAAAATTTTGGCTATTTCATTTTAGTTTTATGTATTTATTGGTAGCATTATCACCTTTATATCACCGTTTGCTTATTTATATAATCAATGCCCCTTACTTACTATATTTCCTAATACTTTACTTTCCTGATCTGCCTGGTAATTCCAATAAAAATAACCATTTTTCTCTAGTTTTGAGATTAACCTGATGGAATTTTATTGTCAGCATTCTTGGCAACATGGATGACCCTGTGATGCTACATTTTGATGAAATGATCACTGATTTGGAGTCATCCCTGCTGTGCCATGCTGAGCTTATATTCTCAAGGGCATTGAGGTTCATGTTTTTGACTCCTTAAAACTCAAAAGATTTGAACTTTCTAATTGAATAGATGATTGAAATTTCATAGAATATAATTATAAAAATATTTTAATGTAAAATGTCAGAACTGTGATCAGATCAAATGTCCCCTTCACCTCCCTGGGGACTGGCTATTTTAGAAATCTGGAAGCAGTCTACTTACAGGCTCGCTGTTTCAATCAGATAAAGCAAAAGCAAGAAACAGCAAGCACAGATGTAGCCATCTAAATCCCACTCGCTTATAAAGTTTTAAAATAGTTCCCTTTAGGAAAAACTGCTAAGGTTGCTAACTGCAGACGTCACTTTTCACAGCAGATAAACCTAGTTGGTATCCTCTGGAACCTTAAGAATACCTATTAGGGTAGAATCACTTTGGCCCGGTAAGTATTCAGAATGTGATGTTTCCAATCTTAAGGTTAGTTAATGTATCTGGAATAGATATGTGACTTGATGAGAAATCTCACAAGATTTCTTTTCACTTCTTCTTTTTGCATTATGATTTATTTTCAAGGAGGTCTTGCAGGCTTTTTTCATAAAGAGAATTGCTGGTAATTTTAGTGGTAACATCTGCCTGAAAAAAACCGAGCACATTTTCCCTCTAACTCCAGTGCACATGCTACAAAGTTACCTGCGGGTTGAAGAATTGGTATAAAGCCAGGAAACCCCATGACATGAACGCGCCTTTCCCAACAAAAGAAGTGATTGTAGGGAAGCTAAAGCAATTTAATTCCCATCATGGAGTTTGTTATTGAGCTGCTCCCTGATAACAGGTAGCGACAATCGTTACAGGATTGGCAGGAAAGGGGCCAGTAGAAACCACTCCTGGCACCTTCTGACCATCTGCAGTTACCTGTGGACTCTTATTCAATTACAGGAGTTTATCTGCAAATTAATTTTTCTTTTAAGAAGAGAGCAAGAGGAAGAAAGACCCAGTGAGAGGGAAAATGAAAGCTCATTGCAAGATCAGCCTTCAAATCTGAGAGGCACAGAGAAGCTATTGAGAGATTAAAAATGACCTTCTCTGAGGACATGTTCCTCTTCTAGACTCTGTCATCCTGTTCCTGCAGAATCAAGAGCAGGGCTTGATGCCCAGGTGATGTGAGGGCCAGCATGTGGGGCCTGCTGGCCAGTGCAGTCCTGGAAGTGTGCATCACGCACTGAAGCTCTGCTCTCAGACCCTTCCACTGGGCTGAGTTAGGAAGGTAGCTCCACCTTCCCTAAGAAACTAATGGGAAGGGCCTGATCTTGGCCTTACTTCCTTCTGATTCTAGCTCTGTCCCTTTGGCCAGCTGCACAGGTGATTCATGTAACCTATGGATCAATTTCCAAGAAGGGTTGTTGTAAGGTCTAGGCATAAAGTACCCAGCACAGTTACTGGGATGAACAAAGTTTTATAATGATAGGGATGATGAAAAGGAGGAGGAGTAGAAAGAGGGGAAGATTAAAGGAACAAAGCATTGGCTAGGGCTAGCTTTTCCCTAAACTTTGGATGAACCCGACTACCTACTCAGATGAAGGTATTTTCTTTAAGGTACTGAATTAGATGTTACAAAGTACCTTCTTTGTTTTTATAAACTCTGGATAATATTTTGATTTTAAATTATATTTACTGTATTTATCATTTTTTTAAAGTAATGAATGAGACTGCCATCTTTAGTACAATTCAAACATCCTTAAAAGACTATTTTCTGCATCAATATATAAAATCAATAAAATTTTTGCAGGTGAAATGTTAACAAAAATGTTAAACTATGCATAGATTAAGGAGATTTCCAGTGGCATCTATTTCTGCAAAGCCCTCGAATGTAAGCACCAGCTCCATGGTGGTGGATGGAGAAACTGAGGCTCAGAAAGAGTATTGAATGAGCCTACATTGTTCATTTTCTGGACTCTTCAGGGAGGAATCTGTCTATCTATCGATCTATCTATCTATCCATCCATCCATCCATCCATCCATCCATCCATCCATCCATCCTAGTCATTTGCTGCCCATATCTCCATTAGTATTTACCAAATTACATCATAATGAATTTTATAATGTTTTCTCTTCACTAGACTGCAAGCTTTTTGCAAATAGTCTATGAGTGCAGGAGGGTTTGGGAGGCATGAGTGGTAAAATTATAGTTAATTCATTATTGTGTTTCCTGAGCTGAGTCTGGCTTGGCACATAGTTGGTGCTCAATGAATGCTTAAATGAATAATTTAAGTATTAATTGAGTGAAGGATACCTTGTTTTTGAAATGAAAAGCAACATGTTCTGATTTTTCATGTCTTTTCCCTAAAATATAATCTGTTTTATGGTTGGTCTGGGTAAGGCTAGTAGGTTTACGCGGTGCCTGGCCTGGTCATCTTGTATCAAAATTGCTTGTGAATGCAGTCGGAGACAGTCAGTGAACACTATTTGAGACCAAATACCAACCCTGTTAAAAGCCAGTAAGCACAACTGGTGGGGAGGAGCTTGAAGAAATTTAACCATCAAATTCAAATTTTTCAAGCTTATTCACTCCTTAAAACTCAAGAACATTACAATTTTTTTAAAGTTTTATTTCTATATTGAATACTGACAGTTGAACACACAGCACTAAAATTTATAATTAAGATTGCTGGAAGAATAAAATTCACAGGCAGCATTATCACATTAGAACCTTTTGAATAAGTAACACACTCTCAAAGATAAGCTTTATTACAGAGAAGTGATTAACAAGTTTATCGTCTGTAGAGTACATGTTCTTCCTGTATGCTGCAGCCACTAGAAAACACGATGGAAAAGACATTTAAGGCATGTTCTTTTTCATATTCTTTAATGACGTCTTGTTTGCCTCAAATCCTTATATGTGACTAAGATAATGTCTGGAAATTTCCCCTTCTATATCTTGAATACAGATGTAGTCTAAGTTAGCAACATTTCAGGGAACTGTGTAAATTATTTTGAATAAGTTTATCTTTTCCAGTCCCTTTGCAGACTGATAGCAACCCCAAATCATCACAGACTACATTTCAGGACTAAAGGAAAGTAAATTAAGCTTAAATATAGACTGAGGATAATCTCTCTTAAGGATCTTTCAAGTCAGGCATTTGTAGAGGGTTTCTCAGTGAAAACAAATTCTTAAGACATTTCTGGGGCTATGAATCCCACCTGTCAAACGGGTATAAAGTTTTTGTAGCTCCAAAAATGGAAGAGCAAATGTCTATTAGGGTATGCTTCACGGAAGAACTTCTTAAAGAGGAGAGCCTTGACTATTCCTTCTCACTGAAAATATGGCTGGTCCTCCCGCCCTTGGGATCAGTGTCTGCTGCAGCTTAATTTCCTTTGCTGAACTTTTTTATACTATCGGATTTGCCACAAGGTGTTTACCAGCTGTCCCCACACAAGTCACTGAATAAGACCATGAGTCTAGTTCTGTTAGGTCTTACCTTATATAAGGTGAGTAGAAAGAACATGTCCTAAAAATTAGAGGATCAACTAGTTTCCCTAGTTGTGGAGATCTTAGGAAAGTCACTTAGATACTCTGAGACTTAGTTTCTCCATCTGCCCTATATATCCATTGGATTATCATGAACATTAACTGCAATAAACTAGACCCAATTGCCTTGTGAAATACAAATGATTGTCTAAGTGTAAGGTGTTAATTTATTTCCCCCTCTAAGTTATCGTGAATCTCATTTAGTATATAGGTGGCAAGACTGTGTAAGAAGTTTTACCAAATTAAGAACAAAATAAGTTTCCTTTTATTTTTGACACATCTACTTAAACAAGATTCTTTAGTAATCTGGTTTGGCACTTTTAAAGTAAAACTAGAATGTTTTCATTTCTTTTAAGCTTTTAAAATTATTGTGTGAAAAATGTTTCTCGCGGGTCTTTGTCACAATCCCATAGACAAGGAGCCAGAAGACCCAAGTCTGTGTCCAAACTCATCACCAACAGTGTGGCTTTAGACAGGGCCTGTCATCCATCTGAGCCTATTCCCCAAACAAGCAAAAAAGTAACAGTGCTACCCAATTTGCTTATCTCACAGAATTATCATGGAAAGCAAATGAGACAATGTACATGAACCACTTAGTAAGCTCAAACATAAGGCGTTATTCCTCTGACATTACCACTATTAATAGTCTGATTATACTTTAAATGAACTTGACCACAAAAACAATAACTTTTCATTTTTTGAGTATATTTTTTTCAAATATACAGTTAAGTGAAATCATTCTATCAATATTTACACACAAAGACCAGTAAAAAACGGTATTAAAATATATAATGTGTTTAGTGCAGTTATTTAGAAGTATTAAAAGATGCATCATTAGCTGTTTGCTTATTATTGCTAAAAATAATTTGCTATGTACAAAAAAATGATCTCTAGGTAGAAGTTTAGTATAAGCAGGGAGTTTCAAACTTTGAAATGATTTGGTGTAGGTAACTTAGTTTGTTTTATACAACCTAAGATGAAATGGAAAAGAAACGATTCCCCAGAAAATCGAGACAATTACTCCAAATAATATATATAACAATGTACTCCACCTATGCAAGTTCATGGAGGACAATGGAGTCATAATTCAAAAGCCTCTTGGAGCTTTCCATTATCCAAACAGTCTATATTGATCCAATAAATCAGATATCTGGGAAGCAAATACCAAATTTTCTTCATGCTGTGGTATTATAGCTTCAAAGGTGAATTACATAGTAACTGACTGTAAAACTTTTGGAACAAAGGAAGAGCCACCCAGAAAGACTAGCATATAAGGAAAATAATTTTTCCCCAAATAATCTAGACCTTTAACATTTTCATTTTTAAAAGAAATTGCTTTTAGTAAATCAAAATGACATATTCTTCTTTTCTCCTCTATGTGCTTCTAAAATAGTTTGCTGCTAAAATGCCTTGAGGTAAAATGCTGACAGGCTCTGTGTAATCAAATGCTGTTACCCCAAAAAGCTATATGTCATGTGATATTGGGCACCTTGCTATTGAATCATTTTTATTGAACTTGGGAGAAAAAAAGCCACAAGCCACATCAGAATGTTTGGAACACTTAACAGGAAACCAAGTGGAATGTTAAGTAAACTCAAGGGCTCATTCTGAATGTGCAAGTTTATACCAGATCAGTGCAGGCGGCAACAGCTAGTGACTGCCCTTCTTAACAACCAAACACTCTTTCCACTTTCTTGTCCTTCAATAGGCAGGTGTTTATGGAGACTAGGTCCTCTGTGCCGTGCCATCTGTGGTCATGAAGGGTGGCCAGGCATCAGCTCACAGCTAGTACAGACTTCAGGAGAGAGAGCAGAGCTTGCTGTTGCAAAGCAAGATGTCTTTTCTGAGCACTAAAAGGAGTCAGAACAACAGCCCTGGCCCCTTGAGATTGGAATGTCTCAAACAAAGTTGATCACCGACATGGGGTGAAAGTTGCTTGCTGGCATTGATTTATAATTGGCATCTGAAAGGTGAAATAAATGTGATTAAAAATACTCTTCTGCCTGGGCCTGGTGGCTCATGCCTGTAATCCTAGCACTCTGGAAGGCCAAAGTGGGTGGAATGCTTGAGCTCCAAGAGTTCAAGGTCAGTGTGAGCAATGGCGAAACCCTATTCTACTAAAAACAGAAAAATTAGCCAGATGTTGAGGTGGGCACCTGTTGTCTCAGCAGCTCAGGAGGCTGAGCTAGGAGGATCACTTGAACCCAGGAATTTGAGGTTGCTGTGAGCTAGGCTGAGGCCATGGTACTATAGCTTTGGTGACAAAAACCCCATTTTTTTTGGTCGTGATTGTATGTAAGAATCACAAAACTGATAACATCTCTGGTCATTCTGTGAGATAGAAAATTAAATATTGCACTTGGGATATCAAAGAATTGTGTAAATAACTGGAGTTTAACACATGAAAAAATCCACCAATAAGCACTGAGCTTGTCATCAAGAGAGTTCTTTCTTGACTTCTATTTTGAACTCTAAACCAACTATAAAACAAAGACCATGTGGTGACCATTTGGTGAGGCTGGAAGTGGGCAACAAGAATTCTGAATGTGATAAGACACCAAGCAGGATTTGTCATTGAGAGTCCTTCATTGAATGGTGATTCTCATTTCTTGGAATGTTTGGAACTGAGGGCTTTGAAGTGACAAAGTATAATCTGAGTCACATTCTAATTGCATATATATTCTTCCATATATATATATATATATACACACACACACACATATATATAAATTTTGTATTCACCTTGACAAGTGCTCACTAAAAGCAGACCATAAATTTACCTAATTTATTTAGTTCGATATAATTATTATAGCTCTAGTTTTTTTTTGAGACAGAGCCTCAAGCTGTCACCCTGGACAGAGTGCCGTGGCATCACAGCTTGCAGCCACCTCCAATTCCTGTGCTCAAGCGAGTCTCCTGCCTCTGCCTCCCAAGTAGCTGGGACTACAGGCACCCGCCACAACGCCAGCCATTTTTTTGGTTGCAGCCGTTATTGTTGTTTGGCGGGCCTGGGCTGGATTCGAACCCGCCAGCTCAGGTGTACGTGGCTGGCGCCTTAGCCTGCTGAGCCACAGCTCTAGTTTTATATACCAATGTTTGTTAAAATCCTGCACTATTCATATTGAGGGAAACTTCTTTATGGAATATTGCAGACGGTCTTTAGACCCCCCCCCCAGGCAACCTTATTCAAGGTTCTTTTGGGGAAATTTTTTTGCTTTGTCCTGGGATTTCTGTGACTGGACTTCCACTAAAGCATTGCTGTCCAAACTTCCAGGTGCACACACAGTGCTTGGGGATTTTGTTAGAATGCTGATTGTGATTCAGTAAGGGTGAGACCTGAGATTCCATATTTCTAAGAAGTTTGCCGGTGATTGTGCTGTCCGGGGGTCTACGTTAAGTAAGACGCTGAACCTCGGCTCCTTCCACCAGCACTTACTCCACACCACAGGAGGAAGGCTGGTTTATCTCATTGATGAGAAAGCACAAATGTGACATTTCTTCGTCTGTGACCCTCCTGTGGAGGGAGTTAGAGAGGCAGAGGCCACCATTTGCCTGTGGCCACCTCTTTTGCCCTCATCCATTGTACTTTCCCTGCCTAGAGATGGTAGTCCTCTGATCCATTTGGCAAACCTTCTGAGCAATTTCTGCCTGACGAGGACAGAAACCTACAGCTGGGCCTATGACAGACAGGTTGGGAAATCAGTGGACTTGGGGAGGCTGCATATTTGGAAGCTACTTGGGGAATGGGTCTAAATACTTTGCCAGCTCCACTAGCAATGAAACTGATTTTCTGATCCTTCATTTGAACCCTGGATATGGTTCCTAGTTTGTTCTGAACCCAGGAGGGAGATGAGGATAATTAATTTGTTCTGTTGAAACCCCTGCCTTCTGACATAAGAGCTCCTCATGGCCTCTGGAAAATAAGAGGGCAGATGCCTCCTGCGTGGGAGCTTGGCTCTCTTTTCCCCTGGAAGCCAAGGAGAAGGGAAGGGTAAGGGTTACTTTAAATAGGATTTTACAAATGGGGTCAGCTGTGCTGCTCTGTTGCTGGGAGTCCTTCATTGTCAGGGCCTGTTGGCAGGTTTAGGCTCCACTTGAAGCACTGGAATTCAGACCGGAGGGGCCTGTTACACCCGTGCACTCCCCGGAGAGCCTGGGAGTGCAGGCTTCTCCTCAGGAGAGAACAAGGTGCTATCGTAAGGTGGTCAGAAGGGCCTCAGGTTGGTGAATTAGGCCACGGTGCCAATGCCTCAAGTTTTATTTATTTCAGTCATTTTGGCTCTCCTGCCTGGATACCTTATAATGTAGTGTCCAATCACCCCTTTTCTACTAGCTTGGCCCTTTGCCAGGCACTCAGCCTCACAGGGTGACCATTGTCTTCAACCTCTCACCAAAAGTCGAGACCTAAAGCAACCATCTAATTGCCCAATTTTGTGTTCTTTTTAATAGGAATTATCTCGACTCACATGAGCTTGGAATGGGGGGAGTTATAGCATGTTTGAAAGAGTATTGGCTATAATGTCAGAAAGACCAACATTCAATTACCCGCCCTGTCAATAGATCCTTCAGGGTTTATGGCTTATATGACCTCTGAGCTTCTGTTTATTTGTCTACAAAGTGAGAAAAATGTTTAAATGAGATAGCATAAATAAGACTCCTGGCTGAATAAATGATGGCGACTTTTAGTACTCCTGCAGCATGTCAGACTTCAACTTTAATTCGTGCTATTCTGCATGGTTTAGGAGAGCATGACCTTCATGGACTTTCTGCCAATCCCCAGGAGAGCACGCACGCAGTCTCATACACGTATCCGCACTCAAATGCCTACTAATTTTAATATTAAGCTTACAAATATAAAGTCAATATGCCTCAAAACGTCATGTCCCCAACTCATGGTTATCTGTTGTGGTGACAGCTTTGATGCTTTCTTCCATTCTCGTGATCTTTAAAGTGGAGTAAATACTCAGAAAGATGCCTCTGAGGACTTGGCATTTGAGGTCAAGAGGAGGCCTATGAATCTGAGTCTTAATAGACAGCCCAATTTCAGATGAGTGAACTCACCCACCAAATAATTTTAATCCTTCCATATTGAAACAGAACAGACACTCGAGCTTGGTAACAGGATGTTACTTCTTACCATAGGAAACATGAGGAAGGTATTAGGAACGTTAAAATGTGACCTGACAGGTTTGATAGTAATATGCAGAGTAGTATGTTACAATAAGAGCTTCCTTTTCTTTCTTTAAACACCCATAAGGAAGTCACAAAGCTGGTCTAACACACTCTTGTTTCAATTTCTTACAGAGCTATTAGAAGTCACAATTGGAAAGCCTGATCGTGATTACTGGTCCCTCATTTAAAATGAGATGTCACCATAACTGAGTCCCCTGAGCAACCCCTGTGCTAAGGGATGCTGGTGAAGACCCCAGACCGTGCTCCCATCATCTCTTATGCAAAAGGGCCTCATTGTCAGCACGGAAGCAACTCCCTTCCAGTTCCAGGAGCCAGGTCTAGGTCAATGCTGCTCAAAAGAGACTCACTACCTTGAAACCACTCAGATGAGTATCTCCCCAGAGTTTTTGCCCCAGATCTTCAAAACATGGACAGCAGGTGTTATTTCAAGAGAAGTTTAGAGCTTCATCTGATTAGTGAATTCTGGGATCCTTCTGGAGATTACGGATTAGCCCAGGACTCTTCACTGCAACTGTAGACCTCCCACCAGGGAGGAGTTGGGAAAGAGAGGGAAGATGCCCGAGGGGGCAGAGCTGAACAAGGAAACCTCAAGCCTCTTCAACTTGTTGAGGTTTCCTGGAGGTATCAAAGGTTTTGAAACAAAACCAGGGACTGACGACACCCTTGCTATTTTTGAGGCATTAGTCTAAAAGTCCCTCTCTTTACATAGTGCAACCAGCGACTTCCTCCTTTGGAGTTTTCATTTTCTTAGTCACATTAATGTATGGGTACTTCTCCTTTGGGAACAAGAATACCGAGGGGACCCAATGATCCGTGTATAGGACTCTCTTTCAAAGACTTTTGGGTCACTGAACATAAACAGTTCTAGCCACTCTGAGCCAAAGCTCTGAGTCCATAGAAAATCAAGAGGCACACATATTTAGCAAGTTTTCTTTTTAGAACTAGGAAAGGGGAGGTTAATGTCATTTGATAAAGATCATGCTGAGTCCAAACATTGGAATTATCAGAAAAATAGCTTGTCTTTAAAAATATTTCATCGGGAGAAAAAATTAAGGGAATTAATTTAAGATAATTTAGTTATTGGAGGAAATATATGCTCCATTAGGGCAAAGCTCTTTAATTTGCTTTGTTCTCTGATATGTGGTCAAATGCCTAGAACAATGGTTGACACCCAGCAGGCATTTAATTGATACTTGCTGAGTGAACTTATGTACCAACTTTTTCTATATGACCAGTCATATGGAAAATTTATTATTGTTTAATCATCTTAAGGCAAAGAGTATTTAGTCTATTTTCTCACTAGTCAAATTGGTAGACTCTTTTAATCTTTTTCTAAAAAGGGGAGGGACATTTCCACTTTCTCCCCTGTAACCCAACATTCATTCATCTAAATGAAGAGAAATGTGAGAACACACTCAGATAAGTTTAAGCCTAAATGCTCAGTTCTGTCCTGCTCTTGACATGGCAGGTCTCCTCGGAGCCTTTCCTTCAATCTGTCATCTTGGAGACCTTTGTTTCTAGCCACACAGACAGCAGGGAGTGTGGAGCGCTCACAAACACTTTAATTGCCTTGGAACAGCAGGGACGCCCCCCTACAACTCACAGCCCCACTGGTGAGGACTCAACCACGTGGTTCTGCCTTACTGTGAGGGAGGCTGAGAAACGCAGTGAACATTATCTCTGTTTGCACAAGCACGTGAACACATCAGTAGCATGGCAGCACAGCCCTGATGTTGATACGTGGTTTACAGTGTAAGCTATTGCTTTTCATTTTTTAATTTTTGTGACAGAGTCTGTACGTCTACGGCGTTATCAGAGCTCACAGCAACCTCAGTCTCTTGGGCGCAAGTGATCCTCTTGCCTCAGCCTCCTGAGTAGTTGGGACTACAGGCATCCACCACAATAGTCTAGTTTTTCTATTTTTAGTAGAGACGGGGCGTTGCTCTTCCTCAGGCTGGTCTCTAACTTCTGAGCTCAAGAAATCCACCCACCTCAGCCTCCTGGAGTGCTAGGATTACTGGCCTGAGCCACTGTGCCTGGCTTGTTGCTTTTTAGAAAGAAAATCTGGTAGTGGGCAAGGACAATTTCTATCGTTTGCATCTACTAGTATGCTTATTTTTTTCAGCCAGTTAAAAAGGATTCTGGAGTTTTATTGCTGCTGATGGGCATTTCTTTGATCCTGTTCCATATGTTCTTTCCAATGAGTTTGTGGCACATTAGCAGTTCTCACTGTTTTCCCTCTACTTTTATTAACAGAGTAAGCTCTTTGATTTCCTCCTTGCTGGTTTCAACCAGCCATACTAGTGTGCAATCTGGACAAATGTGTCATTAGTTTTCTTTAACTGGTCCTGGAAATAGACTAATTATGTTTTCAAGGTAGATATACTTTGCCTGCAGATTCTGGAATGAGAAACTAAGAACATTGTACTCAGCAATTCAAAAGAATATTCAGAGGTTAATAAACAACAGCAACAGCAGAAAAAACAACTAATTCTTTGTTCACAAAGGCACAAGGTCAGACACACCTCTCCTGGTGCTGTAGTACCTGCTTATTGTGTTACATACCAAATAAAGTGGTGTGAGTGGTTTCATAACTTCTGTCTGAGTCTCAAACTCTGGTTATATAGGTTGCTTTGTCTTTTTTTTTTTTTTTTGAAACAAAGTCTCACTTTGTCACCCTTGGTAGAGTGCTGTGGGGTCGTAACTCACAGCAACCTCAAACTCCTGGGCTTAAGCGATTCTCTTGCCTCAGCCTCCCGAGTAGCTGGAACTACAGGCGCCCCCCCCACAACGCCCAGCTATTGTTAGAGATGAGGTCTCGCTCTGGCTCAGGCTGGTCTCAAACCTGTGAGCTCAGGCGATCCACCCACCTTAGCCTCCCAAGTGCTGGGATTACAGGCATGAGCCACCCTGCGCCTGGCTGCTTTGCCTTTTTATCAACAATTTATTTTCTGTATTAATCAAACTAACTTGGAACAATGATTAAATATATTTCATCTAAGCTAAAATCCTGATTAAATTACTATGGGGCCATCACTCCTTTACCTAATGAGTAATTTTAATGATTGTGTAAAGAAGCCCATGGAGCCCACTGGATAGTCCCTGAAATTGAGAGAATCTAATTTGAATAGGAAACTTGGCACAAGTTAATGATTTTAGGAATTGATCGGTGGCCTATGTTCCAAGGGTTAACTATCAGATCCTTCTCTTACCTCAGCAGATTATACCACATCTTTCTCCTGTTTTCAAGATATTGCCTTGACTTTCCAATTCCAAGGGCAATTTTTATTGTAAGAATCCTGGCTTTGAACATTCTCGATATCTTCTTGTTTTAAACAATTTAGAGCCTTGGCTATCTAGGGCTATCTCTTTTGCTTATATTTTGAATATCTCTCAGATGGCTTTGCACAAATATTTTGAATTGAATATTTCCAATATTCATAGGAAACTTGCTGGCTTTCATGTTTTTTCACTTCTTTTCAAATCAACACAGGATTTTTACTTTTGGAGATTTCCTCAGTATAACCTGTGCATCTTCTATGCTGAGCCATCTTGTATTCTAGAGCTCTTGGGAAGACAAAGGAGTAACTGTGATAAGCCATAATCTAGAATCTCCAGGGACCTAAAGATTGGGCAAATTTATTTTCTTCACCCTCAAAATGATGATTGTGGAAAGAAAAGAGAAATTGAGAAATAATGTGATAAATTTAACATAGAAATGTGTTATGAATAACATCTGATAAAATTAGTAGAAAAACTTGACAGTTGCTAACTTGAAAAATGTTAACTAACACAACATACAAATCTATGTGGAAAGTATTTATGACTCAGAGGTAGTAGAGTTTTTGAGTGCTAAATATGACATTCTTTTGGGGTGAAGAACAAGAGATGGAAGTGAGACCAAAGAATAGAAGGGAAAGAAAGGTTAGACCTAACTACTTTCTAAGCAATACAAAATTTTTTGTCTTACTGTCAACCTATATATCTTAATCTAATTAATCTGACTTCAGCGATCACCAAACATATGTTATATGTTCCATCATGTGCTGGTGAAGCTTGATTTACTTTATTGACTGGGAGGCAAGTGGTAATAGGCTAGTTTCCTGTGCTATGTCTATTGCCTCTACATTTTTTACTAAAAGATTTTCATGCCTTTAAGTGGCAATGTGCCTAGAATTACTTGCAGCTAAGAATGACTATGTAACCTAATTTTAGCCAATAAAATGTAAGTGGAAATCTAGTGGGTGGAGTTTCCGGAAAATAAAACCCTACTTTTTCTAATGAAAGGGGGGAAGCTCAGCTGGCATATTCTTACGTTTTTTGCTCTTCCCCTTTTCCCCCTTTTAACTGTCTGGAATTATAACTTGATGTTGGAAGGGGCTAGAGCCATCTTGTGATCATAAAGAAAATGATGTCCTGTGTTAAAAATGATAAAACCTGACACAGAAGGTGTTTCGTTCCCTGAACTGTTATCTCATCCCTGGACTTTTCACTCTGAGCATCCTTGTAAAATGAGATTCATAGCCTACTGTTAGTTCAGGCCAGTCTAGTTAGTTTTTGTTCCCATGTAGCCAAGTGCAACCCTAAGTGGCTCAGCTTAATTAGACAGTGGTGCTTTGGGTCTCTTGATAGGATTCTTTTAGCTACTTCCATGGTGAGATTGGAGGCCAACTGTTACTACGGTTTGCTTCTATCCATACCTGGACTAAAAAGGCTTAGCTGGGCATGGTGGCTCACGCCTGTATCCTAGTACTTTGGGAGGCTGAGGCAGGTGGATTGCATGAGCTCAAGAGTTTGAGACCAGCCTGAGCAAGAGTGAGATACTGTTATTTAAAAAAGGAAAGAAAAGGAAAAAAGGCTTACGTCTTCTTGAGGGGTGTCTCCTCTCAGGTAGCTGAAACTGTTGGCAAAAAGAACATGCAATGCTTTGTGTCGGCCTGTTTTCCATTTAGATCCCTTGCCCACCTTCAGTGCCCCTCAACTGCCCTTCTGGAAAATGTTTGGCACTTACTCCTTCCCTGCTCTCCATATCCACTGTGTACCATCCTCAGCACCCTTCTCCGCCCTTTCTTTCATTGTGGGCGAGCACAAGTGTGTAGCTCTCTGGACACATTTTACAATCCATTTTAGAGCTAAAAGGACCCATCTCACTGGAGAGGAAGCAAAGAGAAAAGATAGTAATTGCCCAGATAAAAACATCCAAA
The DNA here is from genome assembly GCA_963574655.1 of Perodicticus potto. Classification (NCBI taxonomy): domain Eukaryota; kingdom Metazoa; phylum Chordata; class Mammalia; order Primates; family Lorisidae; genus Perodicticus; species Perodicticus potto. The sequence continues at coordinate 29,121 of CAUYRH010043005.1, read as the reverse complement.
TAAAATAAGACTTCCTGGCAGTCAATTGTGAGTGATGAACACAAATTACAGTGGCAAACATTTATGGTGTTTTACTACACACCAGGCCTGGTGCTAAGCGTCATTTACGCTTTATGAAAATTTAATCCTCACAACACCATGAGGAAGGATTTATAAACACCTTCATTGTACAGATAGATGAGGTACCTCAGCACAGAAAAGTATACTAACTTCTCAAGGTCATGTACCTAGCTGTGCTTCGCTCCAGGGCAGTCTGGCCAATGAAATACTGAGCTACTCAGCCTTCATCATGATGTGCACATCAAGTCAATCAATCTATAGCATCTGCCAGAAAGGAGATGGAAAATCACCTATCATTAGTCTGTCCCAGACCAATAAAAATTCAACAAATTATTCTGTCACACAATAATCACTTATAGGTAGTTTGAGGATAGTAAGTTGTTTTTGTTCATTTACTTAACAAATGGAAGGGTATTGTATTTCAAGCAGTAATCTAGGTCCTAGGAATATAACATGGCATGAGTTCCGGTTCTTGGCTTCAAGAGACGTACAGTAGAAGAGTGAGAAGGAAACAGTTAAGAGAGTGGTCGTTTCATAGAGGATCCCGTCAAAACATGTAGGGAGGAACTTCAGGCAGGACATCCTGGAGGCTGAAACATCTGAGCTCTTTCAGGAAAAGCAAGATTCAACAAGTGAAGGCAAGAGGGGGAAATAGCATAAGGACAAAAGGGAAGAAAGAACACAGTACATTTGGGAGTGTCAGGTGAGCTGGGTGGCTGGAATATTGAGACCACGTAGATCAAATTAAACTGGGGTGCTGATGAGACAGGAGCAATGGGAAACCGTCAAATGGCTTGAGCCAGGAGAGCACTGTGATTGGATTTATATTTTAGAAGAATCCCCCTGCCTAGCCCATAGAGGAAATATTAAAGAGAGATTTTTGAATCCGTTTTTTAAAATGTTCACTGTCTTTGTTTTTTCACATTCTTTACTTTCATACCGTTCATAATAAATTGTCCTCAGAAAATTTAAAGAGGAGAAAACAAGAGTTCTTGATTTATCACAAACACTTCAGGATCCAGGGACCAGATCAGAGTTGAGTTTTCTCTGTATACTTGACATTTGGTGAAAATTGTTTCATGTGAATAAGAACTACTCTTACTATGGGTTCAGGACAGAGCAATCTGTTGTGTTTTCTGCACTCATGCACATTTGCCTGTGTTTCTTCAAAACCTTCCATGGCTTAGCGGGAAGTGGAATACAGTTTGTGCAGACAAATAATGCACTTCTTTTTCCAGCCTTATAAAAATGGAAAACCTTTTTTGCTCTTTCCGAAAGGTCAAAGGCTCTACCCTTAAGATTATCTCTCTAAGTGCATTCTAAGACATTTTTATCATAGTTGAAGACATTTTTCTAAAATTATAAAAAAAAAACCACTCTAGCAACTGTGCCACATTAAAGTTATGACACAAAAATGATGGTAGGTAATTAAGTAGAAGGGGTTTCTCCGGTCGTGCTAAGTATTAATAATGGTTCTGTGTTGTTGGATTCATTTTTGTGCTCAGATCCGTTAATATGTTTGTGACTGCCCTTCTTAGACAAATGTGGAAAGAGAAAACAAAGCCCCCCCGTTCAGCATCATGTCCAATAATGATGACTCTGCAATAGAGTTCACAATATGATGCAAAGTACATGTGCAAGAAATATTGAAAAATTGGGAGGTGTGCTGAAAAGATGAGACTTTTTTCAGTTACCAGATTTATCTGTAGCAAAGAGAGAACATTCAACTTGATCAAATTGAATTTGATCCAAGATTGCAATTCCTGAGTCTGCTTGTGGTCTTTATTTGACCTCTCCAGATGACACACTTATTAATTACTTCAGAATTTTAGGAAAATTGGTGAGCTAATGCTAATTCTATTTTTTTAAATGCTGTATCTCACTGAGAGGAAAGAGTCCCATTCAATTAACCCTATGCAAAATATCATTAAATAGGTTCATAGTGGGTAAATAAAAGTAGTCTATCAAGTTCTTATTCCTTAATATTTTGGTAGCCAGTGAAGGCTTATTATTTTTGGCCCTTTTTCTCCTCCTCTTCCTTCTCCCTTTTATCTATGATCTGTCTGCACCATTTACCAGCAGGACGACTTTGAGCTACTCACTCTTTCTCAGAGCCCATTTTCTACATTTAGATTCTATAAAAGGTAGACTATGAACTAAGTCACTTCTCTGTACACAGCACAGGTAACAGCTCAAAGTTACATGAAGGTGGGGAGGACAACGGACATAAGTCAAGTTCTGTTAGTGATATTTTTATTCCCTTCTTCCAAATTCAAAGGGAGAAATGTCAACAAAATTGTTACTGTTCATACACAATTTCAGGAAGGTTAATGAGAATTTGGAAGAAATTTAAAGTGAGCAATTGGTATGTGCTGTATGCTTAAGCTCTATTTTCCATAGTATAGCAGGTAGGATTTTCCTTCCTAACTCATAATAGGAAGAGATGCTACATTGTTTTACTTTTCAAAATACCAAGTTAAATATGGTTCTGGGTCTCTGTTCTCTAAGATGTCAGGTTTGGGATCTGGAAGATCATACAAGGACCTGTGTAAAACTAGCTGTTCTATTTTTAGGAATTTATCATGTAGACATACTCAGAAACATTGAAATATGTGCAGTATGTACAGATATATTTGTTAAAACATTTCTGTCATAGTGAAACAGCAGAAACAAACATGAAAGCCAACCAAATCTAAATGTACTGTATATATGTGTGCATTTTAGATAGGCCTTGCCATTCTAGTTACTAGGAAATGAGTTGAAAACATTCTTAGAGATTTTCTTTGATACCGATAGCAAAAGAGGTTGGAAGCAACTGTCGTTAGCACTGCTGTTCTCAGGCTTTGCGTTCACGGTATGGGAACTAAACCTTGCCTAACTTTTCAGGTTCTCTCCATTGCCTCCTCCTTTGTCTTGCTTGGCTGGTGCCTGGCCTAAACCTCATTTACCCTGGGTTTCAGGCTTGAATGATGCACCATCTGACAGGATGCGGGGTTTGATTTCCTGAGTGCCACCAGCTGGCTGGCTGGTGGTAGATGCAGATGTTCGGATTGGCTCCCTGTGGGGTGAACCACAGGAGGGAGACAGGAGAAAGCACCTGTTTGGTTTTCTTCTTTTAGCTTTTATTTCTTTTACGCTTGTGAACTGCTAGAGGGTGTGGTTCCTGCTCACCAGTCATACTGGAGAACATCACCACACCAAGTGAATGTACCAGGTTAGACAATTAAGTTTGTGAACTCATCCTAGAAAAAATGCCGCCGACCTCATTGCTGAATCATTACTGCGGTCACCTTTGAAGTGTTCCCCTTGCCAGCCTGTGGCGGTAGTGATGTGCAGCAATGAGCTATGCAGCACTTTTTCTAGGATGAGTTCGTGAACTTAATTGTCAGGCCTCTGTACAATCAAATGATGGCAGCTCTAATGACCATTCCAGAAAAAGAGTTCCAAAATTGTTTTGAAGGGTGGACTGAGCTTTAGCATCAGTGCCTAACTTCGTATTTGAGGAGTAACCTGAGATCGCTCTTCATGGTTCGTGAAGCAGGATCCGGCTCATAGTTCAGGGAATTGCTTTGTTTCACTTCTTTCCTCACCTGCACTGGTCTAAGCTTGCATCTCCCCAATAAAGTTTTACCACCTAAATCTTTGACCTGGGCTCTGCTTTATAGAAAATGGGGCTAAGATATCCGACGGCTGTTCTCCCATCAAGTGCAGCACGGAAGTGGGGAGAATCTTGTTATAGGAGGAAAAGCCTTCCCCAAATCCAGCCCTGCACAGCCTAACAATATGCATCCTTTCCACGGTAGGGCAGGTTCTTTCCTGTTTACCTGAACCCTCAGCACCAGCCTTTTAAAACCAGTTTAGATTACCAAACAAAGCCTGGGTGAAGACTTATCACCAGGGGGCTTCACGTCGTCTGTTTTCACCCCTGAACACCAAAGTCATGAATGACAGTCTTGTGGTAGAGCGGGTCAGACTTGGATCTCAAGCTTGACTATTGTCTTAGGATGGAGAAGGAAAAAATACTTCTGTCTCTGGGAGTGCAATAGAAAATATCTCTCACTCCATCATCTGGCTGCCCTCACTGCCTTCTCAGTGCTCCACACAGGAATTCAAGCAATTGAAGAATAAAAGAAATCCATTAAAATCCCACAGAATGCTTCAAAAGTGCCAGTAGTTCCTCTTACTTCCCGGGACTCTAAGATTTGTACCGTCCCTATGGAAATGTGAGCTTTTAATGTAATCTGTCAAAACTGTCCGGCTAAACAATTAAGGCAAAACTGCTACATAGGAAAGAATTGCTTTTCTGTTCCTTTTCTCCTGAAAGGTAAGACAATAAAGGGGAGTAAAACTTCTATATCATAAAGACATACATTCTTCCTAAATTTTTGGATCTATTCAAACTAATTCTAATGTTCATATGAAAAAAAAGACATTCAAGAATTGTTAGGATAATTCAGAAGCAAAAGAAATAAGGAAAGAAAACTGGCCCTAGAGAATATAAAACCAGCCACAGTGTCACAGTATAATAGTGTGGTATTTTCCGGTGGAACAGACAGGGGTCCAGAAATAGATACACGTGGAGGAAATCAAACCCTTTTAAGTGAAGCTGGTCCTGGTGCAAATTGGTACAACCTTTTCAAAAGGCAATTTTTAATGATATCTAGCTAACTTAAACTGGCACATACACTGAAATAGCTGTTCCATTTTTAGGAATTTATCATGTAGACATACTCAGAAACATTGAAGTCTGTGCAGTATGTACAGACATATTTGTTAAAACATTTCTGCCATAGTGAAACAGCAGAAACAAACATAAAAGCCAACCAAATCTGAATGTACTGTATATATGTGTGCATTTAAGATAGATAGGCTTTGCCATTCTACGTTACTGTGAAATGAGTTGAAAACATTCTTAGAGATTTTCTTTGATACCAATAGCAAAAGCCTCTAATTCACAGCAGCTATTCTTGTTCTCTACCCTTAATTCCACACCTTTGAATTGGTAACTATATGTATAAGCATATTTATATTTCAAAGAGAAGCAGCAAATTTGCCTAATTAAAAATTTAAAAGTGTACATAAATATTTCAAGTAACAATGCTTACATTAAGGGCTTATTTAATCTCAGTCTGCAGCATCCATCAAATAGCAAAAGACTTCCAAAAAATATTTGCTGTCCATTTCTGACCTCAAACTCCTGGCCTCGAGTGATCCTCCTGCCTCAGTCCCCAAAAGTGCTGAGTTTGCAGATGTGAGCCACTGTGTCCAGTTCAGAAATATGCTTTTCTTTGCTAAGAAAGTTAAAAACATTTCTTGTTTCTTTGCAAGACAAAAATTAATTATTTATCATTTAAAGTTTACTCTTTTTTGTCAAATTTCCTTTTGTGGATTTCAAGATATAAAATTCACATTACCCAGGGTGTTCACAGAACCTCATATTTTTCTCCCATATTGTTACATTTTTAAAAATAAACCAAGAAGACTGGATCTGCTAATACTTGAAATGAGGTACCAGTGACCACCTAAGTGATTTGACATATGAACTAATGAGGAAGGAGCTATTATTGGGAATAGTAGAATAAAGCAAATATATTCTTGTTTATAATCTTTCATCAAATACTTAATTTTTCTGAAAGTACATACAAGTTGATTAAACAAATTAAAATCTCAAGTTTTTGCAGGTTCTCTCATATCTACAAATCTTTACTCAACTAAGTGCAGTACTTTTCAGACATTACTGTTTATGGAAGTATTGACCTCAATTAGATGATGGCATGCTGGTCAATTATTAAAACCAAAGTTTAGTTGCTTCATATCATTTTCCATTTTTTGTTCAGTTTTTCTAACGCAGCCTGCATTGTCATTTAGTATGTATTATCATTAACCGACTAAGTAGTAGAAGCTAAAAATAATGAACTGAAAAAAAAAGTCAAGAATTATTTTCTTAAAGCTTCACCTTGAACAAAAACCATGCAAGGTAGTATATTATCTTCTCTAGTCTAAAATTTATCAAATGGAGCATATGACCCAGAGTTGTTAATAAATATCCATGATGAAAGAGTTTCAAGGTAAAATTGCCTCTTGGTATTTTTTGAAATGCACAAGAGCATACCAAAAGCTCTGAGAAAGCCTGCACAAAGAAATCAATCTACAACTAACCCAGTTTTCCTCAAATGCAATTGATCATGGAAATCCTTTTTTGCACCAGGACACTTAGAAATGCTGGTATGGTCTCATTAAGTGTAAATATCTGCAGTCTTCCCTGTACTTCACTGTCATTTCTGGTTACCATGTGTATGACTGGTCTGGTCTGACATTTGTCATGTCCAGCTGGACTTCCTCACCCTTGTCCCCTCACTGGAATGACATCCTTCCACAATAGATGACTCAGTAGACGCACTAAGATGCTTACTTCCTTTCAAGTGAGATCCCTGCTGGCCACAAACATCTTATTTCAAATATCACAGTCCTCTTAGCTTGTTAAAAAAATGGAGAAATATGAGAAATGACTAAAACTATGACTCCCATCTGCTTTTGCTGTCACACTGTCACTTGGGACTGTTTGTCACTGAGGATGTGATGAGCGTACTCACACCATGATGTAGAAGGTTTGGGCCTCTGCTCTGCACCTACCGGCCATCTGGGGCAGGCAGTGGAGGTGAGGCAGAGATTATAATCCCAACAGGTATAATTTGCTGTTATTAGAGCTCATGGCAATACATACAGAAGAACTCTGATTTGTATTTCATGTTTTATACACTGTCTGCTGACCTTACTTGACGACTAGGCCGAAATGTGTGGGGTCGTAATGTGAAACTAACTTTAGGTACTGCAGCCTGTCTTAAAACAAATTGCAGTGGGAAAAGGTGGGGTGGGAGCTAAACTTGTACTGAACTTGTCGGTTTCCTGTTCAGTTGGCATGAATATGTTATGTTACGGAGAAGGAAAAAAAATCCAAAAAAAAAAGTAAAGACCTTTTCCATTGAGATTAAAATGATCTGACTAAAATCTAATCTGGACTTGCTGCTGCCAGGACTTCCACACATTAGTGTCTGTGTGTGTTTCTGAGGTTCCCTCCACTGCCTGTTGGCTGTTGCATGCGTTTAAAGGGATGATGGGCAGGAAGGCTCTAAGAGTGAGGACCTATGTAATATACTGGGTTTTCCTTATTGCCTTGGTGGTTTGACCTCCAAAAGTCCTTTCTAGCACTCTCTCTTCTGTGATCTTCAGATAGGATACCTTCCCTTATTCTCCATAGCTTTCCTTGACTACTCCACTAAAAAATATCATTGTGATATCTCTGCCAGGGGATAAGCACAATTCACAGCTAACAGAGCTTATAAATCATACACATCCATATTCTCCAAGTGATAAGGCATCTGGCACCGTGGAGTTCTCAAAGCCCATTTGACTGAATCTGGCAAGGAAGTATTCATTTGAGAGTACCTTTTTTTTTTTCTTTCTCTTATTAATGAGGAAATTACTTTAAGTACCAATTTTCAGAAGCAAATAAACTGCTGAAAGAATTAAAATAGCATCCACATATGTGAAGTGTGAAAGGAAATGGCAAATGTCAAAAATTAGAATTCAGACATCTCTGGGTATTAGGAAATTGAACTCTGGCTCATAGACAATGTAGAAGGCTGTGCCTGCTTGAGTGAGAACTGAGCTTGGAATGTCAACCAACCTCAGTGTTTGCTGTTTTGGAGATACCACTTGCAGAACTGGTTTTGGTGGGAAGTTCAGCCACAGTAATAAACCATCTGATACATCTCCTGTACCCGTACACCAACTCAGAGATGCCTGAGGCACTCTGTGGCAGTGTCTTCTTCCCTTTCTTTTGTAGAATGAAAAGAAAAGCAATGGAAGCTTTCTCAAGCCAGCAAGCACTCACTCCTAGCACTCCACAAAGTATGTATGGAATCTGATATGGGTTTCCCATGTAAGTACTTGCTCACCAGCCATATGGGGAGGTTTTGTCAAAATTCATCCTAACCTTTCCTTTGGCTCTTCCTTCCCTGCTGTCATATTATTAGCTGTTTTATGCTTTGCTTCTCTGGTTTCCCTCTTCACAACTAATGATTTTGAAATCATGTACTTGGTCAGTTTCCTAGATATTTGGTGTGAGCATGATGATCAAAACTAGGAGAGGTCAGTTTTCTACACTCTTCGTGTTAACATACTGAAATGCCTTCCTACTAACTACATAACGTTAGGGATTTGCAGACATTGACTTACCTATGAACAAGTGTTTTAGAATGCAAGTGAAGAAGGTCTAATTTTTTATGAGTAGAAGAAGAAGATTTCTGAAGCCTGGAGGGAATTTCTTCTTGAATGATACATGGTTGGCTTTACTCGGTTACTATGGCAAGAACGGATTATGGAGGGGGTGACCATCTAATGCAAAGCTTTATTATTATTTTGTAATAAAGCTTTGCATGTCCTATAACTGACTAAATACTATACTGAAAGAAAAATCAGCATGGTTGTACGGGTTCTCAAAGTATAGTTTCTACGGAAGGGACTTCACATCTGCATCTTCCAACATAAAGTTGAAAAATCCTAAGTGGAGCCATTGTAAGTTGGGAGCCATAAGCACTTAAGATAGAACCTCAAACATGGGCAGTAGTGATGGGAAAGAATGAGTACCCAGTTCCCATGAAGAGATGGAGTATCTGATTCACTTTCCTGCATATTTGAATATAGTTATTCCTGGTATTATCTTAGTAGCTAAGAAGAGGATCTGCCTTAAGTCAATGTTTAATATTGGGCAGAATAGTAAGAAGGAGATGGACTTTTAGAAGGATAACCTAGTTCCTTCTTTTGAGTCTAGGGAAAAACATTTAAAATGTCATACCAGAGACTGGTGTTGGAAAAGTCCAAAGACTTTCTAGTTGGGTGGGAAATGCTTGGATTGGCATTTAGGAAGTCAAGATTCTAACACTGGATCTGCCACTGGTTAATTATGAGCCCTCCTAGCTTTCTGTTTGTGAAATAAGTAGGTACAATGGGAAGGATCTTTATGATTCCTGTGACTTTTGTTTTTTAGTACAACCTTGTGGCCATATGGTAAATAGAGCTACAATATTTTCAGATTTGTTGCTACATGGGCAGTGACGAATCCATATTGTTTTTCTAGCCAATAAAGTGGCGTATTTGAATAAACTATTAATATTTTCAAGATAAAAATATCACCCTTCTCTCAGAGATGATATTACATGTTAATATTTAATTTGCTACAATTTTTCATTTTAGATGGGAATCCAGAGCATAAATATTCAAATATAAATGGGCCTAACTTTTGATGGAAACTACCACACTAAGAATATTAGGAAATTTGGGGTGCCAATGAGAATTTAAGTCAGAAAGATAGATACACATACAGTTGATATTGATCAGATGAGTAATTTATTGTTAGGCACAAATGCAAATTTGAGTAGTTACCCAAAATGAAGTAAACATACTATATGTTTATATCTAATTCTTATTCATCAGGAATAATATTCCTGTTACTTTTGCTGTCTTTGAGTTTGGTATATATAGCAATTGGGAATGTAGCATTTTTTTCTAGAATTGCAAATTTGATCGCTTCTCAGCCTTTTGGCTAAGATCAAGTGTAGAATTGCAAATTTGCTGTACTTGAAAATCCAAGTACGATGAAATTTACTTCTATATACCTTTTCAGAACCCAAGAGAATTTTGGTTTCAAGATATATTAATTGTACAAGATGAAAATCACTCTTATGAGAACTGAAATATATAACTTTCGTGGCTTTTCCTCCCTTAGTTTTATACCTCTGTGAAGTTGATTCCCTGTCCTTCTAACTATTTCTGGTAGTCTTCAAGGTGAATTGTATACGTACTGCCCAGTTTCCATGTGTCCTCCTTGATTCTTATCTTCTTTTTCTACAACAACTTCGTTGTGCCAGATATTTTTCTCTCTCTATCAAGAAGAGCCCCTGCACTTAGTATTGTGTGACTTGTCAGGCATTTTTGCTACTCACGGGAGGGTGACCATCTTCTTTTGGGAACTGCTTTTGTGGAGGTACTGGAGCCCATAAAGGCTGCTGGAGATGATGTTCTGGTGTGACATGTTGGAGAATGCCTCTGTCTGTTTGTATCCCCAACCCTAATTTCAATATGATGGTATTTGATGGAGGGGCCATAGGGAGGTGATTAGGTCATAAAGGTGGAGCCCTTAGGAATGAGATTAGTGCCATTATAAAAGAAGAGGCCAAAGAGCTAGCTAGTGCTCTTTCTGCTATATAAGAAGTTGGCATTCTACAAGCCAAAAGAGGGTTCTCACCAGAACCTGACCCTTATCTTGGGCATCCAACCTGTAGAACTGTGAGAAATAAATTTCTATTGTTTATGAGTCACTCTGTCTACGTAATTTGCAATAGCAATCTAAATAGATTAAGAGACACCCATTGGACATTAAATAAATACAAAACCACCACTGCTTATTCCCTAGCAAAACTCTCAGCAAAACATCTTTTTGATTTCTTATCTTGTGTGTTACTTTCCACCATAAGCCACAAACAGGCACAGGTCTACAGGGGATTTGGCTGAGAGATAAATGCTATGTTAGAGTTAAACTGTCTCTCTTTTGCAACAACTAAATCATTGTCACTCTTAACTCTTAGAGGCTGGAGGTTTCTCAGCTCTTTATCTGCATAAATTTCAGGCATACCCTTTTCCCCAGTTCATAGACATGCAAAATGTGTCTAAAACTCACTGGAGAATACAACATATATGTAATTGGAAGCCCCTTCCCTATATAAGAATAGATATAGAAGAAAAAAGATGTTGAGAACTCTGAATGGTGGTAAAACACACGATAGAGAGGGAGGAGAAAATTTTGCAATAATGCCTTGTGCAAGACCAAGGAAATAATGGGAATATAGGGCGGTGCCTGTGGCTCAAAGGAATAGGGCGCTGGCCCCATATCCTGGAGGTGGTGGGTTCAAACCTGGCCCCAGCCCAAAACTGCAAAATAAGTAAATAAATAAATCATGGGAATATTAATCTTAGAACACTAAGCTAGGGCTGCCTTGGAGGAGGAAGGAGGGTGTTTGGGATGGGGACAGAGCAAGAGGGAGTGCAAAGTTGGCTATGTCTTGAAGATGGGACTCCGGGACAGCAGTCAATGATTTCTGGGTCTTCAATTATATAAGCATTGATGATATGCCATTATTCACTTACCAATTAACAAAGATTCAAGAAATGACAAAGCTAAATTGGGGGACGTATATGGTAAGAGGAGCTCTCTTTCGCAGCTGATTTATTGCTTTATTTTGTTGTCATTTTTTTCCTTCAGGTTTTACAGATAACAATTTTCTATACATGATAGAAAAGTGGAGGTAAAATATTGCTCTCTGCAGTGTCCCGGGCAGAAATTTAGGTCAGACCCTTGTCAAAGCAGGCGCTTTTGTTTTGACCTTTTCACATATTGAATGGTACTTTATGACCAATGACATGTCTGTAGCTGGGAGAAACCGGCTTGAGTAAAGGTGCTGTGTGCTTCTTCCACTTCTCTGTGGAAGGTGCTCTGTGTCAGATTCAATTTCTCAAAGACGTTTAGAATCTCTGGAACACACGTCTCTTTAGGCTTTTAGTTTTAACAGAACGGAGTAGATAGAGAATGCGGTGGCCTCCATTAAATTGTCAGTGATTAAATAAACGGCTTCACAAATACCATTTTCCGATCATTAAGAAAATTACTTAAATAATTTACCTTCAGATTATAATTCAGAGAGAAACATTTGTCCCATTGTGTCTGAATAAAAATAGTATCCGTTGTTAATGTAATGGTGCCAAAGAGTTTTTTCCTTATGCGTTTGAAACCAGTTTTGCAGATTTGCTTGGTTCATTAATTGAATTCCAAATATGGCTTTCTGAGTGGGAGAAAATCAGAAATGCATTATATTTTAATAACTGGATGGGGAAGGGAAGGACTCCAAGAGCAAATTGTAATCTGAGTTATCTACATTTATCAAGTAAGGACATTCATTCTTTTATAAATATAGCCTTTAACTTTATTTTCTTGGCAATAAATAAATATAGAAAGAAATAATATTATCTGAAACAAATGAGTCCATATATATCATCCCAGAATGTGCTTAGTGTTATATTGTTCCCATGTTTATTTGGAAGAGGAAAGGAATAATTGCCTGGTGTATCAAGATAGTTTGTATCTAGCAGTTGAGCAGCAAGTGAAGTTTCTTAGATTCTTTTTACTAGATCTCAAAATATTTGTTAAATATTTTTAAAATGAAGAATATATATTGGTATGTGATTTCTTTCTTTTAATTAAGAAAATTTCGAAATTCACTTTAGTCTCACGATAATAATGCAGCTGTTCTCATTTTTACATTTCCTCCATTTTATAGATGTACGTACACAAATCAGTCGTAATTTTATGAGCATGACACATAGGTTTCGACTGCTTGAAGATTTATTGTGATTCTAAACACCCTAAACCCCGAGAAGCGTACATTAAAGGAGTCGAATGCTTTGATACTCTTAAACCTTCTTGTTCAAGGTACAAAGACCCTTAAATAATGACAATTGCAAAGTGCCACTTGGGACCTTACCAATAGGAGACCAGGTTTTGAGGAACCTCCGGGGTGATGCTGAGGCCACTACTGACATTCTACTTCTTAAAGACTTATCAAATCCACATTCACTCCTTCACTTCCCTAATTTTACAATCTATGGAGGTCTGCCTTCAGATTTTCAAACTGCACTTACAAAGGTCATCACATGGCTTTTTTTTTTTTTATTAGAGACAGAGTCTCACTGTGTCGCCCTCGGTAGAGTGCTGTGGCGTCACAGCTCATAGCAACCTCCAGTTCTTGGGCTTAGGTGATTCTCTTGCCTCAGCCTCCCGAGTAGCTGGGACTACAGCTGCCCGCCACAGCACCCAGCTATGTTTTTGTTGTAGTTTGCCCGGGTCCGGGTTCAAACCCACCACCCTCGGTGTATGGGGCTGGCACCCTACCCACTGAGCCACAAGTGCCATCCCACATGGTTTTTTAAATTGCCAAGCTCAGTTTTCTTTAGTCTCGACCTTCTTTGAAGCATGTGATTGGGTTTAGATCATTCCCTAAAGGATACAATTCCAAATGCCATAATCTCAAATTTTGAAATCCTGAAAGATCAAAACCTCTAAGGTCTAAAAATCCCAAGAATCATAACCGTACGATAGTTGCATTATGTTAGGTGGAAATATCACCTTGTTATTGTCTTTATTTGGAAATTAATTATGGTTTAAGGAGATGCAAATGGCTGTTAGTCCTCAGAGGAGGACTTGTGGATTATTACATAATTTGTCATCCTAACTGGATTAAGGAATACCTAGAAGCCTGGCACAGCATGATATTGGGTGTGTCTGTGAGGGTGTTTACAGAGGTGAGTGTGAGAGTCTGAGTCGGTTAAGTGGGAAAGGTCTGCCTTCAGCGTTGGTGGGTGTAATCAATCAGCAGAGGGCCTGCAGAGCACAAGTACAGATGGGTCAACTGATCTCTGAGAAATGGGACAGTTTTCTTCTGTTACCTTGGGCATCAGAATTCCAGGCTCGCCAGTCTTTGAATTCTGGGATTTAACACCAGTGGCCTTCTGGGGCCTGAGGCTTTTGGCCTGAGCTGTGCTGGTGTCATTCCAGGATCTCGAGCTTTTAGATGGCCTGGCATGGGGCTGCTCAGCCACCGTAATCATGTGAGCTGATTCCCCTAGTAAATCCTCTCTCATATGTCTAGACACCTCTCTGGAGAACGCTGATGGGGAAGCCAAGTGTTATTCCTTTGTCAACCTAAATAACAGAGAGACTCTAAAGCAAAGATGCTTACTTGGGAATAGACCATCTCAATAGGAATATGCATGCCAGAGTAATCATGTGTGCATAGTCAGGAAAGTAAAGGAATATAAAGGTTTTTAAAGGAAAAAAAATGAAGAGGATTACATAACTCTTTAAAAATATTTACCCTTGGCTATAATGATCAATAACAAGGGTGAAGCCAGTCTGAGGTCAAACAAGTAGTTTCTGGACAGATATCTTTGGAAAAGTATTTTTTGTGCAAGGTTGTGATGGCCTTTGCTCAAGATTTTTATACAGTGTTTTTCATTATCAGGCATACAAGCATGAGAATACTTTCTTCATGGCCTTTCCTGGCTCCGTTTGTCAGGGTTTTCTTACCATTAGTGACTCCATTTTGATCCTGACAGCTTTCACACCTTCTCCGTGTATTTCTTACAACACAATGGAAGAGATCTATGAAATTGTTCCCTCTCGAAAAGGCTGTGGTGAGTTAACTACATGCGGCTACTTCATAGTAAAAGACAAAAATTTAAAAGCTAAGTATTATTGGTGTTGTGAGAGCAGAAAATCAATTCTGTTGGCCAAGCAATAGCCAGACTTTCAACTGGACAGGATACACTTATAAAGTTTGTAGGCTACAACTACTCTCCAAATTCAAGGGCAGTCAGTATTTTAAAGATCACAGCAGTAAAAACACATGGAAAAAAATACAAGAAAATCTCCCCTGCCAAATTATTCAATCATGTCCAACTTCTGACTTTTCATAGTGCTATGATGTCTTCAAAAACTGCCCCTTGTCAGAGAATGAAAAGAATTTGACAAGCTCAGTGCCCGACCTTCTGAACCAACACACTTGCTAGTACCGAGGTTTCTCTCGTGTTAACAAAACACATTAAGTGGTGAACTATTCTTGATTAGGGTTTTGGCTGTCAAAAAATACAGACTTCTTACATTTACCAATAAATCTAACATAGAAAAACTAGCACATGCTTCACTTTGGCTAATGGATGGCACTTTCAAAAGTGTCCTTTGTTTTTTGTTTGTTTGTTTGTTTGTTTTTAAATCAACTGTAGCCCTGTGGAATTAGAAAATTCTAGAATTTGTTCACTTATTTCTATACGAATGACTGGAAAAAAGTGAAGCATACAAGCATGGCATACAAGCATGAGATACTTTCTTCATGGCCTTTGAAAGGGCAGGGCAGTATTTGAAGACTTTATAAACACTTACTTAAAAAGTTTGTGGAGGGCCAGGTATGGTGGCTCATGCCCATAATCCCAGCACTGTGGGAGCCCAAGGTGGGTGGATTGCTTGAGCTCATCAGTTGGAGATCAGCCTGAGCCAGAGTGAGACTCCACCTTTAAAAATAGCTGGACATTGTGGCGGTGCCTGTAGTCCCAGCTACTTAGGAGGCTGAGGCAAGAGAATTGCTTGAGCCCAAGAGTTTGAGGTTGCTGTGACGCTATGATGCCATAGCACTCTACTAAGGGTGACAAAGGAAGACTCTGCCTCAAAAAAAAAAAAAAAATTGATGGACTTTGTGGAAGAAAATGGATTTCAATTGATTTGCCAAATAATGACAGATTTGGAATTAGGTATAGATCAAAGCTTCTAAAAGTAAATTTTAAGATGTTATCAAAAAAGTTTGTTTTTACTATTTAGTGTAATGCATTTTGCAGAAAATTCAGAGGAGTGGATTGGCCCAGCAATATGACAACGATAAGAGCCTCAGTCTAAAATGCTTCCTTTGCCTGCCTTGGCATTCCTTTTAGCTGATCACGTTCCAGGAACTTTGAATGCATTAAAACCGTGTTTGCCTAAAGCTGCCAGTGAAGTTACAGATAACAAATTGTCAGCATTATTTTTTACAGTTCGCTGTATATTTCATTTTTGCATCAATTCTACTACTGGAGGTAGAAATTGTGCAGAGACTTTCAGAAAGTTCTAGTTTGCTTTACGTAGTATTTGCAAATTTGAATCCACAAAAGTGCATTACTATGGTACACCACTAACTTTGTATGTAAGCATTGTGCATATACATAAAAATATTGAAGCTTCCTCTGTAATGAGGAGATGGCCTTTTTGTACATTTGCATTGGTGAAAAATAAAATTTCTCTAGGTCTTGGCCCTTTTGCTGTATGTATTAGTGAGCTATCTTGATCTTTGATCAACATCATCAAACAATTTAGGTTTCTCATTATAGTGTTCCAGAAGAGCACAGTTATAAAGCTGGGTGGGCACAGTTACCTAGCAGTGGTATGTGTTTATACATTTCCCCTTTTGACCTCTTTATGAATACGGTTCATCTGCTCATAACGGTTATAGCCAGGTGACCACTGTTGTAAATATACTTGAGTGCTTATGCTCACAAAAATATGAATGTTATTCTCGCCTGTTTTACTGTGTAAAGTAACCTGTGGAGGATTCTGTCATGTTTTTATATGTTGCTCAAATAAATTTCCTTTTAAAATATAATAAATGTCTATTAAATAATTTTTTAATTTTTTTTCAGGATTTTGATCTTTGGGGATTTCAACATTCTTGATGATGGCGTTTGTGTGGGGGTTTGTGATAATGACAGACTCCCCGTGTGAGCACATCCTTACTGAAAACTTCTCCTCCTTCATCTTCCACATCCCCAGTCTCTGGGTTTGCTTTAATTGTTTTTCCTTCTTATATCTCTAATTCTTCCCTAAGTCAGGTTCCCTGTTTTTGGTATTTACTGTTCCCAAAATTCTTATGGCTCGAAGTGTGGTCCAAGGACAAGCTGCATCAGAGGCCCTGGGAGCTCCTAGTGTAAAAGCAGGATCTGGGCCTCACCCGCTTCTACTGAAGCAGCCTCTGTACTGTAGTAAGATCCTCGGGTGATCCACTGGCAGGAGAGATGCTTAAAGTACATAATATGTCCAGGTTCTGGCCTCTGCCCTTTACTCTTTTTCTGGACAATCAGACCTTCACCAGACTTTGAAGTTTATGTCCTGTGACTTTCAAAGTAACACCAGCTATCGTGACAGTCAGTGGAGCACCTGCAGCCTTGGGGCCATATGTGGCCTTCTGGATCCTTGAGTGCAGCCTTTTGACTGAATTTGAATTTTACAAAACAAATCATTTTATTAAAGGGGGTGCAGCAGAAAAGATGAGGCTTTTCTTGCCTCCTTGGGCACTTAGAAAAGAGCAATCCTAAAATTAGAAGGCCAATAGGTACCATGAGCTAAATGTCTACCATTGGACTAATTTCCACTTTCTATTCTATCTGCCCAAACGCTCAAGCCAGAAACCTATTATCTCTTACCTTCCCACCCTTCTCCCATTAGAATATTCTCCCAGGGGTAGAATATTCTAATATGGAAACATCAGCTACAGAGAATATCATGGGAAAATTAAAAATTAAATGCTCCTATTTTGTAATAAGTCAATTTTCCCCTTCCCTTCCAGCCCCAAATGGTGGGGTGGGGGGCGACAAGTTCTGTTGAGTTCGTCTTGTCAGATCTGGTTTGCTTGCGCCGAGTGCACGAAGTGATTTTCATCAGAAAATGCCTGTGAGTTAGTAACAGTCTAGCTCTTTTCTTTCGTTTTTAAATGAGAGTAGAGGAAGAGCTGAATCCTAAACAAGTTGGTTCCGAGCGGCAGTGGAGGGCCTTTCCTAATACACGATGGCAGACACGTGTGCATCCTGGTTCGCTTCCCACAGCCATTAAAAGGAAATATCCATAAGGTGTTCAGTTTTCTTCTTTAGGACTTTAGTTGCCCCCTGAGTTAAGTGTGTGTAATTTTCATCCACGTGTCGGTTGGCGACTGCTGGTTGCATTTCAATATCGGCATCCCCTCCTCGTCAGGGGCAGAATCCTGAGTTGATCTGAGGTGAGTCCTCCCCTGCCATCACTGGGAAGTGGGCAGCCTGCCTGGATGAAATGCCACATCCCCAGCATCTCTGCCACGACACCCTCCTCCTGCCTGGGCCTGGAGTGAGCATCACCCCTGCGGTAACTTCAATGCTTTGGGACAGACTGTTGCTCTTGTTGCCAAGTTCAGAAACTTCAAAGGGGCGTGCTGTTTCTGCTGGCTCAGCTCCTGCAGGTGCCCTGAAGCCCCACACAGTGAGAAGCAGGGGGGCTCTGTCAGCCTGTGCTGGGCGACGTGCTCCAGGTCCTTCGCCTCCAATTCCCTTTTCCATGGAGACAGGGTCAGACAGGTGGCTTCGCGTCTATGAGTCTCTTAATAACATCATCACCTGGATGGTGTCTACACAGCCATTTGCTCTCTGGACTGGATAACAAATCATCATCTGTAACACAGTTTGCATGGGGAAAATGTGTTTGACTCTCCAAACATCTAATTTACTCAGCAACATTTGCAGCCCGGCCTGTGTGTGTAAGTGGATGGCTGCCAGGGTATGTGGACTGAGATGAATCAGGAATCAAGAGCCTCAAGATGAAAAATGGATTCGATTTCTAAATATGGCTCTGACGATGCACAGGAACAGATTTAGAGAAGTAAAAGCCATAGATGGTTGAATTCAGTAGGGGAGAAAAAAAAAACAACTAGCAATTTGATGTAATTCAACTATTTCCTCTCTCACCCACTTTGCTAGAACCAAAGTGGTTTATCCTCTTTTTTATTTAATGCTCCAAGATATCCTTAGATAGAAATGTTAATCAGGCCACCATTGAGTCACAAATACATCCCCCCAAATGCCCCTGCCTGATGAGACAGGAATAGCTGTTCAATGTTCCTCCTATTATCAAATAAATTTTTTTGCCAGGATTAGCATAGAAAAACATCTCAGTTCAGCATGACTTTAAATCCTTTAAACCAGAGGATGTTATTAGGCCACTATTACTCCTCTTTTTTTTTTTTTTAAAGAAATCATAGAACAAATAACTTGAAGTATACATATTTCATGGGATCCATCTCAGATTTATTTATTTGTAACTTGTCAATTTCCTGTCACTGGCCAAATCCTTGTCAGGGGGCTAGCAATACAAAGAATGAATACTGAAAAAATAGCAATTTTCTGTAGTTTTCCAATAGGGAGGATTAAGAAATGAAAGCTAATTAAATATGTGCAGGTTCAAAAGGCTCAACCCAGAGGGTAACCATGGAGAATATGATGTGAGTAAGCAGGGGTGGTGCAGACCGACCAGGACCCATCTCCTTGGGGTCCCCAGGCCTAAGAACAAATGCAGCCTCTGCCACTTGTGGCTGTTGGGCTTAAGGAAGGTTGTGAACATGTTTAAGCCTCAGTTTCTTCCTCTGTAAAATGAGGATTGTAATATAAAATGATACCCACTGCTGTCATTGTTTAGATAAAATAATCACACCAGGCTTGACACGGCAATGATGAAAAGGCCTGTGGTTTAGAATGTTGTGATGGCTCTTTCAGGCTTTGATGACCAACCAAATATTTCAAGTAAATTCCACATTTGCTTTTAAAATCTGACAGAAGAATCATTTTTAGAATAGAAGGAGACCTTGTTTTTTTTTTAATGCACTATTTAAAGTTCTTTATTTTCTTCATAGTGTCTTTAAGATTTTCCTCCCCTCCCTTGCCAAAAGGAGCATAATTATACCCAAATCTCACTATTATAATAAAAGGAGATTTTATAAACTAGTCTCCTTTTACTTTAGGCTACTCAATCAGCTTAAATTTTATCAGAAGGATCAAGTTAAAAATCAGTTTGATGTATGGCCATAACAGCATTTGAAATAGTACAGGCACTTGATCTACGGTCTTTCAAATTTTCTCTACTTCAGGATCCTGGGTCCTAATTCCCAAGATGGTGTAGGATGGTGTTCATGGAAAAGAGAAATACAGGGGCTGGGAGGGGAAAAGAGTGTGAACAGGTGATTCTTCTGTGAACATGAAATTTTGAGACACCAATCTCATATCCAAGTAGATACCATAGCCACAAGGTGTGGGGTTGGATGTGCAGAGCAATTGCTTTATCATTCATTGTGTCCTTTGAAGTTCTAGAAATTTCTTAGAGATGTTCAAGGGCATCAAAAAGGAATGGGGAGGAGACTCTGGGTCTCCCCACTCCACTGCGTTTCAACCAGAGCATTTACTCTGTTTCACACCACAGCTTCCCCATTTCCTTTGAAAGAAAAAGAGAGACATCTCTATAACTTAAATTGAAAAACAAACAAAAAAAACCCACCAAACATTGAATGTCAGAAGAACTAAAGTGATGGCTGAATATATAAAATATGCAGATTTTTTTTTTTGGAAACACAAGGATGTATTGTTTGACTGATCATCTAAACTGATTAATCTCTGGAATGGAAGACAAAGGGAGAAAGAAACAAGACTTTCATACAACCACAGTTAATAGTGGGATTATTTCATTGGCCTAATTCACTGGCAGATTCTCCTAGTTAACTGAATAATCTTCAAACACACTATATGCATCTCCTCAGATGACGTCAACAGTGACCTTTGGTGTATTACTTTTTCAAAGACTCTACGTGTCAGGAATCCAGCACAGTCTTAGAACACAGGCATGATTTTATTCCTGTAGTGTATTTCCAGGACTTGCCTAAACAATGGACTGGACATGATGTCTCCCTCTTCAAAACGTAGGAGGGGGATGTGAAAAGCTAGATTACAGGCAGCATTTGTGGCTCAGTGGGTAGGGCGCTGAGGGTGGTGGGTTGAAATCTGGCCCCAGCCAAACTGCAAAATAGCCAGGCGTTGTGGCGGGTGCCTGTAGTCCCAGCTACTCAGGAGACTGAGGCAAGAGAATCACTTAAGCCCAAGAGCTGGAAGTTGCTGTGAGCTGTGATTCTATAGCACTCTACCAAGGGCGAAAAAGTGAGACTCTGTCTCTAAAAAAAAGCAAAGCTAGACTACATTAGATGATTTTCTTCTACCAAAATTATTCACACTCAAGGAAAAGGTGGGGGAAATGATTGAATAAAATCTTGAGCTCCCTAAATCATGGAACAATCTGGGAGTGTTATCCCATTTCCTGTGTTAGCTCCTTCATGTCTCCTAATTTTGTCCTCCTCTTAAAGTGCCACTCTCGTCTCACTTTCTTCTTGACAGTTTTCATGAATTGCCCAGCACCTCTCTGCCAGTGTACTTTCCAAGCCTTGATTCTGTCACTGTACTTCACTCGTTAGATGTCTTCCCAACACATCTGAACGCTTCCAATACTAGAATCTATCTTATATTTCTTTTATTCTTGATGGGGGCATACACTCGATGTTTAATGAAAACATTGCCAGTGCCCTCCAGATGGAGATCACCAGGAACAGAGCTGTGGTTGAGCAAGGTCAGCCTATAACTCATTGCTGTGGGAGAGAACATAGAGCCCAGGGAGCTCTGGGGAAGGGGAGCGGTTAGAAACAACTAATCATAGCTTTTGGCCTTGTGTTAAGTAAGTCTAGAGAGAGTGTAAGGAAGCAGGGCTTTGCTTTGATTAGATAATGTCAGGAAATGGGGCTAATTCTGGATTGGAGATCTTAAAAACATCTTCTCTAGAAGGAAGGATGACCAGACTGAGGCTGATGCTGTAATTGGTGAAACGGCAGCCGTCACTTAGATGAGCCAGGGCGGGTCGTTCTGTTGCTTAGACAATGTTCATGTCCCTGTATTTAGACATAATTATAGAGGGGTCTTATCTTTGTCCTGATTCATCATGGTCACAAAGTGGCTTTGTTGAGTGTTGATGTTCTGTGACGTTGTTTACATCCAACAGGAGGGCACCAGGGCTCGCTGTGAGCGCCAGGCCAGCGCCAGCTGCTCGGGCTGCTTTGCTCTTCCTCGGCATTGAGCTGACTTTGAGCAGCCTGGTCTTCATTAAAGATCCTTGTTTGATACACTGGGAGTGGGTGGAAGGGATCCCAAGAGACAGGACCTCTGAGCTCCAATATCTGATCTCCCCTTTCTTACTTACGCTAAGGGCTTTATACAATTTCTTTTTACAGCTGTCTTTCGATCTACAGAGGGGGTTGCCTTTAACATTAATAGGGCATCCTCATTCTTTCCCTTAACTCCATCATCAGAATCCAATTTCTTCTTTCTGCTAATGTTTAGCATGCTTGTCTCCTTCTTTAAAGTGTCACTAGGCGACAGTGAGGTCAGCTGACACAGTAGGGTCCTCTGTGCCTGAAGACTGCTTTCTGTACTCAACCTGTGTGGCTATTTCAAAAACTGTCTGGTTTCTCCAATGCTTCTCAAGCTGTTTGGAAGGTTTTAGTGAGAATTCGCATGGATCTATTTGCTCCAATCATACCTAAAACATTTGTTTGTTTGTAACGAATAATGACGTTTGAGCAGTGGTTTAGAATGGTTTGTAAATCCCGGCCGTGCAGTAGAATCAAAGGGAAGCTTTACAACAGAGATCCTGGTTTAATTGGTCTGCTGTGGGGCTCAAGCAGCTATTTATTTCTTAAGAAAAAAAAAAGTACTCCCCAGGCGATTTTATAAAAAATAAAAGGGTTCTTTGGCCTTAGTTTATAGTGTAAATCATTCTTTAAGGAGGTCAAGGAAGTTTTGTAACTCTTGGTATCCAGGCTGATGAATATTTTGTCTTAAAATAATGATAACATGTCTGTTTGCTTTGGCTCATGTATGTGACTGGCTGTTGGACAAACAACATTAAGTGAAAGACTCAACTGAAGAGTGAATCCTCTTAAAACAAAGCCAAACTGGCTAGTTTCTCCAAGGCTTGGGTGAGTTACACTCACTCTGTTTATTCATGGTCATCCTTCCCGCCCTATAAACAGGATGAGGGAGCAGCTACAGTAAAAAAAAGCGAGTGCCGGTGCCTGGCGAAGGGTTGACAAGCAGACACAGACACAGAGACCTGGGAGGAAGCGGTGTTTATAGCGATGGAAGGGAAGCCCTCACCTCTGAAGGAACTGGGGGCTCTGGTGCCTATAAATAGCCAGGCCGGTTATTTCCAACATTTGATAAAAACTGTTCACCAATAAATGTTCTACGATGTATTGTAAATTATTCACTGGGTTAATTTACAGCTGTCTATTGTACTTAGAGCCTCTGCAAAAATAATTGTAGACTGAGCGACGTAACTTCCTAATGTATAAATAGGGATATGTTTCAAGCCACCGACCGCAGTAACAAATGCTGAAGATGATGACAGAGGTGTCACTGTCAACTCACTGAACTCCACCTTTTCTGTGGACACCGGCACCAAACCCTTTGAAAGTGTTCCAGCGTGACTGAAGGCAGTGGTTACCCTAGAGAAAAATGTTTGTTGCGAAGAAAAGGCATAGACTGAGCGATGTTCTCTGAAATGTTTGAAACTGGATTGTCCGATAGGATGTAGACATAGGATCAGATTCATAGTTTGTTAAGTTAATAACAAACTAGAGTTCGATTGCATTCTAATGGGAGACAATGAAAATTTTATTATTGTGGAAGTATGTTATGTGATGTCCCCAATTTTAAAGACATTAACTTGGATTTTGGACAAAAATAAAGAGGAAATACAGTTGAGTGGTTAAGATTAAGGACTCTCGTGCCAGACTTTTTGTTTAAACCCTAGTTCCATCAAGCACTATCTCTGTGTGATTTGGGGCGAGTTATTTAAGGTTTCTGTACATCTTCCTTTCCTGTGAAATAGGGACATTAATGACTCCCATAGAAGTGTTGTGTGGAGTAAATTATAACCCCTGGAACGGTGCCTGGCACAGAGTACACTCTTGTTTTAAATACCAGGTGCTTAGATTGTGGTCCTTTAGAGAGTTTGAACAGTCATGAAATGAATCTTGATTGAGTGAGGAAACCTGCTGAAACAATCTTATACATCGAAGATTACTTTTCTAAAATAAAAACTGGTTCAGTGTCAGCAAAATTTTATGCTCGATATCTGGTCTAAGGAATGAGGCTTAGGGAACCTCAAAACTGGGGCTGCGGCCTTTTTATCATTTGACCTTGTACTTCCTCTGACTTCTGAAAGGGAACAATAATTTATTTGAACAGAAATCCATTTCTATCTGAAGACAGGGTAAAAAACCCCAAGCCTAATTAAAATAATTTCAAATTTTTCTTGTTTATGGTGTAAATATTTAAGCATCTGTTATAGAATAGAAAGGGCATTTGCAGGTATGAAGGACCTGAAGGACAGAAGGAGTATCTGGAGCCCTTTGTCACACATTTCCTTTCATCTTCGGGGGCTTTTCCAGGGCAAATTAGTAAACTCTCCAATGACCTTGTCCCCTGAGCTGAGGCTCAGTCACCAATTTTTCTGGAAAGCAGGACCTACTAGGAGCCTATGAGTGCTCAAGTCTAGTCACTCTGGGTTTGCAGTTAACTAAGCACCTTCTTTAAATGTGAATAAAGAAAACTGGACCCAAGGCACCATCCATGGAGAACGTTTCCACTCTGAGGCTGTCTGCTGGTCTTTCTTCATAAAGGAAATTAAACAGATTTATGATAATACATGAGCTCAGATGCTAGTGAGTAAATGGAAAAGATTTTGAAGATATTCGTGTGTCTGAGAAGGCAAGATAATTTGTTCTGCTTTGATTACCTTTAAATGTCATGGCACTGGAGTTGAAATTGAAGGTCCTGTTATATACCAACCATTATCTAAATAATAACAACAGCAAAACCAGAAATGAATGTTTACTCTACGTTTATTACATTCTGGCATGCTTCCGTGCTCGCATATGAGGTATCACTCCGTACAGACTCCCAACAACCCCGTAAGTGCCACTCCTGACGTCAGTCTCAGAGCACAGGCGGTGGGATCCCTCAAGTTAGAATCCCACAAGTTAGAGGAGGCATGGTAGAGTAAGTGGATGTGGGATTTACTCAAAGGTGTGAGATGATTTAGAGCTCATGAAGTCTGGCTCAAACCCCCACCCCCCAGACCCTGAGTCTCAAGAGCCAGCTTTTCTCGTGGAGTAACTCCTGAATATAAAATGCTTTTTATGTAAAGCTCTGTTCTGTTTAGTGAGTGCATTTTACTGAAACTATTTAATACTATTTTTTTGTCAGTATTATAAAAGTACACAATGTAATTCAAAGACTTTTTGAAGAGGACAAAAAGTTTAGCTTGTTTTATGTGGCTGTGAACCAGTCCCTGATGTAAGATGAGGCTTTTATCTCCACAGGAACTACCTCCGGAGAAGCAAAGATTTACATAATCTCTAATACTGCCCTGCAGCCCTGAGTGAATTACACACTTTCCTGAGAGTCCTCTCTCCTCCACGTTCCCCCTGACCCTGAAAAATTAGTATACTTTTCTACCAGAGAAAGAAAAAGAGGCTATTAGTTTGTGTCTGGAAAGAGGAAAGGAATTACTGAGCTAGTTATAAGCTGGGCACATGTGGAATCAATATAATTTTCCATTAGCTTGTTCAAAAATGTATTCGAATTATGCAGTTCTGAAATACTAAACTTTGGAATTTAGTTCTTAACAGGAAAGTTTACAGGATAGTTTGCCTAATGAATGCTGTTAGTGAATTTGAATAGCAAATTGTTTAGAATCGTTCATAAGCAATCTTTATTTATGTTTTATTTATGTTTCCTGAAGGGCAGGACAAGTCCTTCCTTGTATATTACTGGTTCTTTCTGTACGAGGGTGGTGGTGACTACAGAAAATTAGAAGAAACCAGGAAATGAATAAATCTCTCTACATAATTCATTAGGTTATTTTGATATTTGCCCATGAATTTGAAATCATACCTAATAAACTATAATTTGATTTCTATGCAAGATTTTTCTTAACGAATATGATAGTGCTTAAGAATATGTGGATCTTGGCTCAGCGCCTGTGGCTCAACGGCCTAAGGCGCTAGCCATGTACACCTGAGCTGGCGGGTTTGAATCCAGCCTAGACCAGCCAAACAGCGATGGCAGCTGCAACCAAAAAATGGCCAGGCGTTGTGGTGGGTGCCTGTAGTCCCAGCTACTTGGGAGGCAGAGGCAGGAGACTCGCTTGAGCCCAGGAATTGGAGGTTGCTGTGAGCTGTGATGCCATGGCACTCTATCCAGGGTGACAGCTTGAGGCTCTGTCTCAAAAAAAAAACAGGGCGGCACCTGTGGCTCAAAGGAGTAGGGCACTGGTCCCATATGCCAGGGGTAGTGGGTTTAAACCCAGCCCCGGCCAAAAACTGCAATAAATAAATAAATAAATAAATAATAAATAAAAATAAAGGGCAGCTGGCTCGGCGCCTGTGGCTCAACGGGCTAAGGCACCAGCCACGTACACCTGAGCTGGTGGGTTTGAATCTAGCCTGGACCTGCCAAGCAACAATGACAGCTGCAACCAAAAAATGGCCGGGCGTTGTGGCGGGTGCCTGTAATCCCAACTACTTGGGAGGCGGAGGCAAGAGACTCGCTTGGGCCCAGGAATTGGAGGTTGCTGTGAGCTGTGATGCCACAGCACTCTCTCCAGGGTGACAGCTTGAGGCTCTGTCTCAAAAAAAACCTAAAATAAAATAAAGGGCAGCGTCTGTGGCTCAGCAAGTAGGGCGCCAGCCCCATATACCAAAGGTAGCAGGTTCAAACTTGGCCTCGGCTGAGCTGCAAAACAAAAAAATAGCTGGGCACTGTGGCAGGTGCCTGTAGTCCCAGCTACTTGGGAGGCTGAGGCAAGAGAATCACCTAAGCCCAAGAGCTGGAAGTTCCTGTGAGCTGAGATGCCACGGCACTCTACCAACGGCGATAAAATGAGACTCTGTCTCTACAAAAAAATAAAATAAAATAATATAAAATAAAATTAAAATAAAAATAGTAAAAAAAACCTTATATAATAGAAGGAAATATTTGTGAATCATATGTCTGATAGGGATTGATATCCAAAATATAGAAAGATTTCCAGGCTGGGAGTGGTAGCTCACACCTGGAATCCCAGCACTCTGGAAAGCCAAGGTGGGTGGATCACTTCAGCTCATGAGTTCAAGACCAGTCTAAGCAAGAGTGAAACCCCATCTCTAAAAATAGCCCAGCGTTGTGGCAGGCTCCTACAGTCCCAGCTACTTGGAAAGCTGCAGCAAAAGGCAACTTCAATCCTTGAAGTTGCTGTGAGCTATGACGCCACAGCACTCTACCAAAGGCAACAAAATGAGACTCTGTCTCAAAAAAAAGAAAGAAAAAGAAATATTTCCCTTAAGTCAACCAAAAGACAAACTAAAAAGTGGGCAAAGAACTTAAAAAGTTCTTAACATTTCTTCAAAGATAAATAAATTATGGATAAGTAGCACTTATGTTTATAGCAGCACAATTCACAATTGCAGATATGGAAACAACCCAGGTGCCCTTCAATACATAAACAGACTAATAAACTGTGGTATATGTTTACCATGGAATACTACTGAGCCATGAAAATGATGGAGATGTCATATCTTTTGTAACAACCTGAATGGATTTGGAGAACATTCTCCTAAGTGAAGTATCACAAGAATGGAGAAACAAGCACCACACATATTCAGTACTTAATTAGATCTAGTAGATTAACAACTACATGCTCATGTGAGAGAAGAACTCAATTAAATTGAAAGGGAAGTACTTAATTAGATCTAGTAGATTAACAACTACATGCTCATGTGAGAGAAAAATTCAATTAAATTGAATTAATTGTTGATGATACACCCAACAGCTACACTGCACGGGTATAATGCACACTTCCTGGATGAGGGGCACAACTACAACATTAACCTACAAAAACACTTTAGCCTTACAAAAGCAAACCATGCAACCTAATCATAAATACCCACATACTAATCTGAATTATTTTATTTTATTTTAGTTATTTTTTTGGAGACAGAGTCTCATTTTGTCACCCTCAGTAGAGTGCAATGGCATCATAGCTCACAGCAACCTCAAACTCTCAGGCTCAAGCAATTCTCTTGCCTCAGCATCCCAAGTAGCTGGGACTACAGGTGTCTGCCACAATGCCCAGCTATTTTTAGAGAGGTCTCGCTCTGGCTCAGGCTGGTCTTGAACTCCTGATCTCAAGCAATCCACCCGCCTCGGTCTCCCAGAGTGCTAGGATTACAGGCATGAGCCACCTCACCAGGCCTAATCTGAAATTGTTTTTAATGATGAATGAAAAGATACTCAACATTACTAGTCATTAGAAAAATGTAAATCAACCACAATCAGATGCTACTTCACACCATGATGGAGATAATAATTATGAGAAAGAGAGAGAGAAAGAGAAAGAAAATAGAAAGCACTGACAAAGTTGAACAGAAACTAGAACCTTTGGACATTGCTGGTAGGAATGTTAAATGGAACATCTATTATGAAAAACAATTTGGTAGTATCTCTAAAAGTAAAACATAGAATTACTCTATGATCGAGTAATTCCATGCCTAAGTATATAACCATAAGAACTAAAAACAGATATTCAAACAAATACTTACACATAAATGTTCATCCCCACACTGTTTATAACAGCCAAAAGACAGAAGCAATCCAAATGTCTATCAATAAAATGTGGTATTATCAATACATTGGAACATTACTGGGCCATAAAAAAGAATGAAGTACTAATACATGTTATAACATGGATGAGTGTTGAAAACATCATGCCAATTAAAAGAAGTCACCATGGCCCAGTGCCCATAGCTCAATGGTTAGGGTGCTGGCCACATACACTGGGGCTAGTGGGTTCAAACCTAGCCCAGGCCTACTAAACAACAATAACAACTACAACAAAAAGATAGCGAGGCGTTGTGGCGGGCGCCTGTAGTCCCAGCTATTTGGGAGGCTGAGGCAAGAGAATTGCTTAAGCCCAAGAGTTGGAGGTTACTGTGAGCTGTGATGCCACAGCTCTCTACCAAGGGTGACATAGTGAGACTCTGTCCCCCCACCAAAAAAAATCACCCCAAAAGGCCATATATTTATTATATGTTTCCATTTATATGAAATGTCCAAAATAAGTAAATCTATACAGACAAGAAGCAGATTGTTCAGGGCTAGGAAAAGGGAAGAATGGAAAGTGACTATTAGAAAACAGAGTTTCTTTTTAGGATAATAAAAATATTCTAAAATTGGCTCAGCGCCTGTGGCTCAACGGGCTAAGGCGCCAGCCACGTACACCTGAGCTGGTAGGTTCGAATCCAGCCCGGGCCGGCCAAACAACAATGACGGCTGCAACCAAAAAATGGCCGGGCGTTGTGGTGGGCGCCTGTAGTCCCAGCTACTTGGGAGGCGGAGGCAGGAGACTCGCTTGAGCCCAGGAGTTGGAGGTTGCTGTGAGCTGTGATGCCACGGCACTCTGTCCATGGTGACAGCTTGAGGCTCTGTCTCAAAAAAAAA